>CAUYRT010071028.1:0-45598 GCA_963574885.1 Lepilemur ruficaudatus
CAGTGAGTGTTGTTGGGGGGAAGGTCAACCAAATCATGGTTGAGATGTGGCAAAGTCATAACATGTAACCAAAATGTTTGTACCCCCATAATTTCCTGAAATGAAAAAGATTAAAAAAAATAAAAAGAAATCTATATAGCCTTATCTGTTCTACCACATTTTAGTAAGTTAAGTTCAAGTGTAGGTTGGAATTCTCTTTATGTGGGCCTTTTAAAAAGTCAATAATCTTTGTCTCTGGCCAGCCTTTAAAACATAGAATTGGACACTTGTGTTTGACAAATAAATGGAATTGATTTTGTAAAAAAAGTTTGAGAATCCCTGATGTAGTAGAATGAATATGCTTTGTGATATCAGAAGATTGGGTTTAAGCTTTGATTGGGTTTAAGCTTTGGGTTAAATCACATGATTTACCTGAAACAAATTTTGTTCATCTATAAAACTGAGTTAACAATATTAGCTCTATTAGTCTCACAGGGATGCTTGGGGATCAAATGTAATGACATGTGAAGCTAATATAACAGAAATATAAAAAAGAATATTACTGTATATGTTTAGAGTACTTGAACCCACTCTACATTAAGAATGAGAAAGAAGCCTCTTATCTGTTATGTCACATTTTCTTGATGTTATTCTGGCCCAAATGTACAAATTCTAATGATTATATAGTTATACAGATTCTGACCAAATTGAAAGAAAATTCTTTAAATAGGGTAATTTTTCAGGAAGATACAACAGCTGCAAGTGGCAAACAGCAGCATGATTTGCAACTAATAAGACCCTACATTATCTTTTAAAAGTTACTTATTTGGAATAGTGCTCCAGGAAATCTAATTTGAGATCATTTAAATGTCAGTAAATTAAGGGGCCCAGATGATTAAAGACAGTGTATAGATATCAAAAACTGCAGGGATGAAGGACAAGAACATTATTCTCATTCTGATTAAGAATTGCTACACAGAATTTTTTTAATAGTGTAGTGGATGTTATTAAAAGCTATGCCTTTATTATATATTTCTGGAGGCTCAGGAGTGGATTGGAAGTGTGGGGAGAAGGGAGAATGATGCATTTTGATATCTTTAATACCTCTAATGGTTTTTCTTTGTTTGTAAATTAAAACCCACTGAAAACCAAGTTGTAGAGGGTTTGGAAAAATTTTTGAAATTTACAGCTATGGCTTCTGCTCTAAAATTTCCTTGTGGTCACATTAAATGAACATTTAAAACTTTTATTGAATGTTTACTATATCCTAGGTAACAGGAATGGAGCGGGGAAACAATTCATAGAAGAATGCAGTGTGACACTTTTCAGGGGGTGTCTCCCAGTCTAGAGCAAATGTTCCAGAACTTTCATCAGCCTAAGAATCACCTGGAAAGCTTGTGCAAATGCAGATTTTCAGGACTCATTCACAGAGCTTCTGATTCTATATGGATGGCTTAGACCTCTGGAATATGAATTGTTACCAAAATACCAGGTAATTCTGATACACACTCTAAATAACACTGGTCTGAAGGGAACAATAGATAGGTACAAAGAATTATGGTCAAAGTGGAGTTACAGAGCCTAATGGGAGTATGGAGGACAGAAAGATGACTTGTGACTGACGAAATCTAGAGAACTCTGCAAAAGTAAGCATGGTTTGAGCTGGGCAATGAGGAATGGGTAGGATCGCTACAGGTGGATATGGTGAGATAGGGGAAAGAAGAATTGGAGAGGAGGAGGGGGACAGACATTCCAGGTGGAGGATTAATAATCAAAAGGGAACCTATGTGAAAGCATTTGGGGTGATGTCAAATAATCTGATGTAGCTGCATTGTAAATGCCTGTAGAGTTGTAGTGGGGAAATGCTATAGATTGGATGTTTGTGTCCCCCAAAAATTCATATGTTGAAATCCTAACCCCCAATGTGATGATATTAGGAGGTGGGGCCTTTGGTAGGTGATTAGGACATGAAGGTGGAGCCCTCATGAATAAAATTGATACCTTATAAAAGAGACTCCAGAGAGTTCCCTTGGCCTGGAGAATTCCTTTGCCTTTTCTGCCACATGAGGATGCAGAGAGAAGGTGGTTATCTATGAACCAGGAAGTAACCCTCACCAGACACCGAATCTGCTGGCACCTTAATCTTGGACTTCCCAGCCTCCAGAACTGTAAGAAATAAATTTATGTTATTTATAAGCTACCAAGTCTATGGTAGTTGTTATAGCAGCTTGAAGAAACTAAGACAGAAATTGGTACTGAGAATTGAGGGTGCTGCTATAACAAATCCCTAAAAATGTGGAATTGGCTTTGGAACTGGGTAATGGGTAGAGGCTGGAAGAGTGTTGAAGAGCATGCTAGAAAAAGCATACATTGCCATAAATAGATCATTAAAGACAATTCTGGTGCAGATTCACAAAGAAAACAGGAGAGCTATAGAGAAAGCCTCAGTGTTCTTAGTAAATACTTAGGTAATCATGTACCAAATTTTGGTAGAAATATGGACAATAAAGGTCATTCTGATGAGATTTCAAATGGAAATGAGAAATGTTGCTAGAAACTGGTGGAAAGGCAATTCTTGTTAGAAAGTGGCAAAGAACTTGGCTGAATTGCGTTCATGTTCTATCTGGTGTGCTGTGGAAGGTAGATCTTTCAAACAATGAAGTTGGATACTTAGATGAAACTATTTCTAAGTAAAGTGTTGAAGATGCAGCTTGGATCCTCATGACTGCTTTATGGTAAAATGCAAGAAGAGAGAAATGACTTAAAGACAGAATTGTTAAGAAAAAAGAAAGCAGAACTTAAAGATTTGAAAAATTCTCAGCCTATCCATGTTGAAAAAAATGAGAAAGCATGTTTGAGAGAGAACACTAAGGGTGTGGCCAAGGGTGAGGTTTTGGTCCTAGAGGTAAGAGGAAATGCAGGTGGTGGGGCTGCTCACTAAGATGGGAAACATCTGATTCATCATATAGTAAAAAGTTGCTCTGTTATGCACCATGTTTGTTACGCACTCCTTTTTTAATTTAATTTTTATTTATTTATTTTTTATTTCAGGAAAATATGAGAGTACAAACATTTTGATTACATTTTATATCTTTGCCTCTTCCTAGCAAAAGTTAGAGGTATGCCCCTCCCCTCCACAATGCTCATTGCATCCCTCAGATGTGAGTCTACCCCCCCCAACCCCCTAATCCCTGGTGAACACCACTACCATTTGAGCACCGTAGTGTTAATCAGTCAGTAACAATTTGATGGCGAGTACATGTGGAGACCATTCTTCCAATTTTGTGTCACCTCACTTCGGATAATGGGCTCAAGCTCAATCCACGATAATATAAGCGGTGCTAGTTCACTGTCGTTTCTTATAATTGAGTAATATTCCATTGTATACATATACCAAATTTTAATAATCCACTCATGAATTGGCAGGCACTTGGGTTGTTTCCACATCCTTGCTATAGTATATATTTCCTTTTTTATTATTATTTCCTTAGGATAAAGTCCCAGGAAAGTGTGAATCCTGGATTAAAGGGTAGATGATCTTACACCCATTGACAGTTTTAGGAGGAGTGAGGTGGAGTTGGGGATCAAGTAAGGTTTGAGGTGACTGATGGAGAAAAGATGGCAGATAAATGGTACAGGTTCCCCTAAGAGCAGGGGATGACATTCCACAGACGAGCAGCTCTCAAAATAGAGTGGCCAGCGTCTCCTAGGAAGCAGGAAGTGTAAATTTTCTGGACTTATCCCAGACTTAGCAAATCGGAAACTCAGAAGAAGGAACCCAGCCACCCTGTTTGAACAAGGTGACTCTGATGCACACTCAAGTTTGCAAATCACTGCTGCGCACCATCCGCAGATGAAAGCCAGCTTGCGGAACAGCAAGTAGGACCTGCTAAAGTGCAGATGCTTTGTGCAGGAAGAGATGAAAAGAGTCAAGTCTAAGTTGAGGAAGCCCAAACCTGGGACAGAGCAACAAAAAAGGAATTGAAATGGTCTCTCATTCATTCACTCATTCATTCATTCATTCAGCATGTTTAAAGCTTTTACAACACTGCACCAAGTGCTGAACTGGGTGCTAGAGGAAATACAAACATGAACAAACGTCTGCAAAGTACATTGATGATAAGGAAGCGTGATGAAAACAGGCAGGCAAACAACTAGGACACAAAACAGAAGTCAGATGTGCCCTGTCCCGGAGAGGTCAGGAAAGGTTTCCTGGAAGAAGCAATACTTGGGATGGAACTTGAAGGATTTTTGATCAACTGTTAATGCATTAATTCAACAAGTGTTCACTGAGTACCTGATTGTTGTAAAAACCATGTAAGACCCTGGGGGATTGGTGGTGAACAAGGCCACCATGGGCCCCGCCCTTGTGGTTATGATCTAGCAGGGGCGATAGCCCTGTGGGCTGGCCGTCAGCAGGTAGGAGTGTTTCTGGATGGGGACTGAAGGTCCGAGGTGGGGTAGGGGGAGAGGAGGCAGCTCTGGGCTTGTGAAAGAGAGACCATGCTGGGAGTCCTGGTTTGGGATCTGAGAAGAGGTGTGGGCATGTGGCTGTGGTATGGAGAAGGAGGTTCACTGAGCTGGGAAGGGAATAGCCATAAAGCATCAGCAACCCAGGGGGACTGCTTGGAAGAGGCTTCTTGAGATACATCTTGAAGGATTCACAGTCAGCCACCTATTCACATGAGGGCTTTGTGGGGATACAGCAGACAGACTGAGGACAGGCATTGAAGGGGGCCCTTCAGAAGGCAGAGGTCAGCTCAGCCTCTGCTCAGAGGGAAGGAGCTGCCCACAGAGGTGGTGAGATCCTGTCACTGAAGTTGGGTGGTCAGTGGCTGGAGACCCACTGCCTGGGGCTGTTGCCAGGGGTTTCCTAGCTATGGTGGGAAAATGACTTGGAGGACCCCATGGGCCTTTCCAGTTCAGAGAATCTAAGATTCTATAACTTGTAATGACCTCAAACACCAGAAACTGCGGGTCAAAGCATGACTGGGAGAAGAGCATCTGCCTGTCTGGTTTGGCTGTGGTCGTATGAGCAGGTTATTGGTGCAAGGGGGTCTGCAGGGAGAAAAAGAGTCACCTCGGTCCCTGGAGTACTCACCTCAGGAAGCAGATCAAATGCAAAATTAAAGTAAAAATTAAAGCGTAGACAAAGTCATGCCAATGGCTGAGGTGAGGAAAGGGGGAAAGCAGCTAGCATTTGATGAGTATGTTTATATGCCATGGGCCATGCTAGGAAATATCATCATTTATCATTCTCATGATCACAGCGACTCTGTGAACTAGCTTACATCAAATTTCCATTCCACAGATGAGGAAACTGAGTCTCATGGTCCCATAGAGAGGGAGACTTGGTCATGAGCACACAGCTGGCTAGAACGAAGTCAGTCCAAGGCCCAAGTCCATGGTATTTCCACAGCTCCAAGACCAGGGGGGCTATCTGCCCAGCCCAGGGCCTAGAAGCATTCAGGGCAGCTCCCACTGTCCAAACCGTGGATTCTGCCCGCACTCTGCTTTGAGGCGTTTATTCCCTTCTCATTGCCTGTTACTTAACAAACACTCACACACAGCTTATTTGGTAGGTGACAGATCCTGTGTAAGTACTGTCACATATATAAGTCAATACCTCAAAGCACTGTTAAGAGAATTCGCTGTAATTATACCTATTTGACAGATGACAAAACTGAGTTACAGAGAGGTTGAGTAATTGCCCAACATTATACAGCTAATCGATGGTGGAACTGGGATTTGAATCCAGGCAGTCTGGCTCCAGAGTCCATGCTGTTCCCACTATGTTCTGCTTCAGGGTCCAAGGGGCAGCGTGGCCGTGTGCCCCATAGGAAGGGGGCCTCACATCTGTCTTAGGCCTTCTGTTGCTACGGTTTCCTGCCAGCTCCAGAGAATGGTCCAATAGGGTCTGACTTAGTGACGAGTGTGATTGGTAGGAGAGCCCATCCAGGACAAAGAGAGAGAGAAAGAAAGAAAAAGAGAGAGAGAGAGAGAGAGAGAGAGGTGGCCACAGAAAGAAGAAAGAAGCAGAGGAAGACAGGTAGAGGCACAGATGTGGGGAGCTAGACAGCAGAGGGATGGAGGGGAAATACCAAGTTCCTTGGGCCCTTCCAACTGTGATGACATCTGCTGCTGCTGCTGCTGCTGCTGTAACTTTGTCATCACAGGAGATGTACGGAGAAGCCCCAGGCTAGCATGATGGGGGTAGAAGCAAAAGGACCCACCAGCTATGGTCCAGAACTGGTACCCAGCAGAGGCAATGAGCAGACAGGATGCACATTGCCTGAAGGATGTGAGTGGGTGTGAATGTGAGCTTGCTGACTCCCAGGGTCTATGCATGTGTGTGCGTGTGTGTTTGCCTGGGGAGGAAGGGTGGCAGCTGAGAAAGCTTTGGGACAAGGGGAGAGACGTTGTGGAGAGCACGACATAACAAAGAATTTCAGAGTACATTCAGAAGCCTGACTGCTGTGGTTTGAATCCGAGCTCTGCCTTTGAAAGCCTGGGTGACTTTCCATGAGTTATTTCAACTCTCTCTGCCTCATTCCTTCGTCTGTAAAATGGTGATAACATTACTGACCACATAGAGTTATTAAGAGAACTTAATATACTGTGTTTTAAAAAGCCTTGAATAGAGCCTGGCATGGAATAAGTACTATATAAATGTTTATTAAATAAGTGAAATTAATTTAGAACTTACTGTTTTGTGGTCATTTTATTAGTTTCCTCGGGCTGCTATAACTAAGTACCGCAAACTGGGTGACTTAAAACAACCTAAATTTGTTCTGTCACAGTTCTGGAGGCTATAGCAGTCCAAAATCCAGTTGTTGGAAGGGCCATGCTCTCTCTGAGACCTGAGAAGAGTCCTTCCTTGCCTCTTCCTTGCGCCTGGGGGAGGCCACCAATTCCTGGTGTTCCTTGGCTTGCAGCTGCATGGCTCTGATCTCTGCCTTTGCTGTCACCTGGCCTTCTTCCTGTCTATCTCTGTCCAAATTTCCCTCTTCTTACGAGGACACCAGTCCTCTTGGAATCAGGGCCATCCTAATGACCTCATCTTAACTTGATTGCATCTGCAAGGATCCTATTTCCAAATAAAGTTACATTCACAGGTCCCAGGGATTAGGACTTTAACAAATCTTCTGCGGGCAGGGGATGGGTGAGCGGAACACAATTCAATCCAAAAACAATTGTTTTAAAAGCATCAGTTCTTGCCATGGTTCTCAGATGCCAGCTTTCTCCCAGAGTAAAATCAATACCTAGAGAAGGGAAAGGGAATATTCACGGCAACTCAGTGAGATATTTGGAGATCTGGACCAGCATTCGGGTCTCCTACCTCCTGGTTTTCCATTTTCATGAATGAAACATGATAGGGACTCTTCGCTAATTCAGACGAGCTGAAGAGCGGGCCCACTTCAGTGGTTCTCAAACTTTGGCGTGTAGTGGAATTGCCTAGGGGGCTTAGTAATCACCTGGAGTTTCTGATTCAGTAGGTCAGAGGTGGGGCTGGCGAAATTGCATTGCTCATACGTTCCCAGGTGAAGCTGATGCTGCCGGTCCGGTGACTACACTTGGAGAAGCGCTGTTCTACGTCGGTGGTGCGCAGCTTGGCGGCACATTCTCATCACCTGGGGAGCTTCTAAAAACCCAGATGCCCAGGCTGCACCCCAGACCAATTAAATTAGAATCTCATCAGTAATTTTTAAAGCTCCCCAGATGATTTGTGCAGCCAAGGTTGGGAAGCATGGCTCTAGAATATATCAATGGATGTTTTCAGGGAAAAAAAAGCCATTCTTCGGAACATCTGCTTTAAAGGATTCATATTTAATAAATAATGAGGTCATTTAAACTAATATGGCTGCTTCCTGTATTTAAAAGATGATCATATCAGAGAGCATTTATTGAGTGCTTACTGTGTGCATGCCATGGGTAAAATGCTCTGCTAGCAACCTACCATTTAATCCTCACAACCATCTCACAGGGAGGTACTGCTGTAACCTGTGTTTTGCAGAGAGGAGGAAACTGACATGTGGAGGGATGAGTAACTTGCAAGAGCTCACACAGCTAGTCTGACATGGAGCCAGGTGTCGATGCCAGGCTGTCTGGCACCAAAGCCAGTGCGTTAACTGCTATGCCGTCCTGCCTCCTGATGTAGGGAAAGCAGTGTGTTCTCCTTTAAATCCTGCATACATCCATATCTTCCTGTATATTATTAATTATTATGGGATAGAGCCCTGTCTCTGCCTCAGTTACAGCAATTCTGAGTTAGTGGGGTTTAGATAAATAAGGGTTTGCTGTATGTGTAAGAGACCAGAGTCATGTGTACCACGGACTGAATTTTGCACTTCAAATCTCATCGCTAGAAGAAAGGTGGAGAAATGTTGGAACAGGTGTCCTGAGCTGGCAGGCAGAAAACAGGGTTTGTGCCCTGCGGCTTCCACCCCTTGCTGTGTGCATTGGCTAAGTACCTCCTCTGTCCAGGCCTCAGTTTCTTTTTTAAAATGAGAGGATGGTGCAGGTCCCTTCCAGTTACGATGTGTAACTCCAGTTTGAGGTCCAGCCGTGTCAGCACAGAGCATCCCGGCTTCAAAGAGTACAATGCCAGTTTTTAATAGGAGCAGGGCCTCACTCATGTGGTTTTTTTGGTCCACCTCCTATGGCTAAGATACCTCTCTGGCTCCAGGGTTCTAATCTTTGTGGTTTCCCGGGAAAGTCTCTCCAGAGATGACAATGGAGGATGGGCTGGGGAAGAGCCCTGTGGGGAAGGGAACAGTGTCTGACCAATGTCTCCCTAGGAAAGTGGGTGTGGCTCTTCACATTCAGGGAAAAATTCTGGGTAGAACCCCCAAGAACCCCCCCAATTGGCTGGGTCCTCCTGTTCCCAACCGAGAACAGATTCAAGGGGTTTGCAGAGCCCAGATGCTAGAATTCTCCGCTGCCTCTTTTCTAACTGGTTTCCCAGTCTCTACTTGAACTCCTCCAACAACAGGGGGCTCGATACTTGCAAAAGCCTAAACAGATTAGGCCTCACAGCTGGCTTTTCACATCATCGTCTCCTTCCATCTAATAGCACTGGTACAAAGTAGGTGCTCATTAAACATTCGTCCAACAAATTAATGAGCAAAGAGGAGGAAACTACTAACTTCAGGAAGGAGGCAAAGATTTCTTATAAGAGTAGGGTGTGTTGCAGCTGGGCCTTAAAAGGCGAAGAGAAGGTTGCCGAAGAAGATAAATTGGGAAGGGCGATTCAGGCATTGGGCACATCTAAAAGAGACCTAAGCCATTCTACTTTGCTAGAAATTTCTTCCTTGTGTCACATCAACCTGGTCCTAATTTTGCCTCCTGGGGCCACACAGACCCAGCTGCCAGGTGTGTGAAGAGACCATTTCTTTGCATTCTCTGTCAATAAGAAATATCCCTGTATGCTCCACACACTCTTCCTCTCGTAGCGTGATTTCAGCACCTTTAACAGCTCTTCATTCTTCTCCCTTGAGCGGTTCCACCTACCAGTATCCCTTGTAAAGAGCGGTGCTCAGAATACATCACAGGACTCACGGACCATCATGGGCACGTCCCCTGCTGCCTACCCCTCACTCTGCTAACAGGCAAAAGTCGGAGAGACCTCAGAGTGATCCGTTAGAGGGAAAAACGCCAAGAGCCGTGGCCACGTCACATCATTCTCACCTGTCAGAAGCGGTAATCTTCGGATTGCTGTGTCTTAAAACATCCTTCAGCTCTGGAAATGTCCCTGCAGAGGAATAAACAGGCTTAGGCATGCTCTCTTTTTACCAGCTTTTGGTACCCCCTGCTGGCGAAATTGTGTGACCCAATTGGCAAGAATCTTAGAACAACCAGAGAAAAAAATCCCAAGTTTGGAAAGTCGTAAGTTCTTGAGTCTTGAAGGCTCTGAGGATCCCATGAATTGTATGACCATCCCATGAGTCATGTGACTATTTTATAAGTTTTAAAAAAAATATTCTGCAGCTGTGGATATTCTGTGGGCTCTGAGGGAAAAAAATCTATGACTTCTGTGAACACTCTATTAATTCTGCAAACATTCCCAGAAGGAAATGCTAAGTTATTAAACCAAAAATATTCCTAGGTACAAACATTCCAGGTCACAAACTAATTTCATACTGGTTTTCTCTTCTCTTTCTTTGCACGTATCTCCTTTTAAAGTGGTTATAATTTGTGTTCAGAGTAGGATGACCATCTTTTCTATACCTCAAATCATAGACTTCTAAGTATAAATTTGTGCGACAAATTTGTTGAGCACTGGCTATGTGCCAGACACTCAGCAAGAAATTGGAGTAGGTGCAAGAAGTCAAAAGCCCTTCTCCCAAGAGGTTCTTGTCCTAGTGGGTGAGAGAGTTGAATGACTGCAATTTGACTAGACAAGTACTTAGCTGACATAGCACCAAAACCTCCCCTGACCTCCTGCCAGGGTTCAGAGCAGGTATTAGCTCTCTCATAGCACCTAGTGTTTCTTCTTGGCGTTCATCATCTTTGTGATTTTATCCTTATTTCTGTATTTCTCTGTTTAATGCCTGTCTTTGCCATTATTCTCTGCATTCCATGAGAGGGTCAAGGTCAAGAAGATATGGTCTTCTTACATCCAGCAGAGACTGATGCATGTACTCTATCAATAATAAATATGTGTTCACTGGATGAGACAGCCAAGAAGAGAAAACTATAAATCTGTCTAGAGAAACAGGGAAAAACCTCCAAGGAGATGTGACATTTGAATGACAATTGAGCCTTGGAGGATAAAAAGGAGGTGACCAGTGGAAAAGAATGGGGACACATTAAGGAATATAGAGTACTGAGGAATGATGTGTGTGGGGTGAGGGGGGGTAGTTGTTGTTTTCTGAAAGGAGATGTGTGTAGAGGATACAGCTGAGCTGAAGCCTGGACCATAGTTTGAGGATCTAGTGTGTCCTATTCACAGGTTTGGATTTCCCCCTCTCTTGAGAAAAATTTTGTAAAAGAGTGATAAATGAAACTCTTTGGTTATGGGAATGAACATCAATTTTCCTGTGTTACTGGGAGGATTTTTTAGAACGGAAATCTTGAATTTTGAAGGACTAGAGAGATAGGTCCCCAGACTGTGGTTTTGTGCTTTTTCTACATACACCCCATTCATTTCCTTCTTGCAGCTGTGTTTACCTATTGCCAGAACATCTGTCTATACATTTTCAAATTATCATACGGCGTCATTCTCGCCATGAGCAGGTACTGAGTGTCAGCCATGAGCTAGGCACTAAGGGTGTCATATATCTGACTTTTTACAACTAAGTTAGCTTTCCAGCTTTTAAATATCTATATGTTTTGGAGAGACTCGGTTTTTCATTTTTTTTTTAATACAGGTGTTCAGAAGTACCTAAACATGTCTATAAAATGCCATTTTTCATAAAAGCAGCAAGGCCTTTTTTATTATTATTATTCCTTTGGAAACCAGTGATTTGTGCCTAAGACAACCCTCTCCATATTATTTTACCCTGAATGGAAGGAGATTGGTTGGGAGTTCTGCCCTCAAGGAAATATCAAAGTCTCCGATACATACTCATTTATAGTTTTAAAGTTAACTCTGTTATCGGATTTCTTTTTATTTCCTGCTGGGGCAATGGGAGCCGAGCTCAGACAGAGGCAAAAGATCTGCCATATATCTTTTCAAATTTATGATTAAGAAGGTCACATATACATTTTTAAACACACTCCTTTTTGATAATAAATGAAGAATAAAATTTTGAAATGTCATCAGCCGCAGAATTACTCGTTTTTCTTTCGTTGGCGTTCCCGCTTTCCCCGGCTAATTGCCTGTTGGTGCTGAGAAAGGGCCTGGCTGAGCCAATGCTTCATTTCTTGTTGCGTTTCTGTCTGCCTGGAATAGTTCCAAGAGCAGAGCGGCGCGCCCGTGGCCACAGCATCACAACTGAAAAATCCATTCCTGTTGCTGAGTGCCCTTCTTTCCCCAGGCCAATCTAAAATAAATAAAGAAATGAATGAAGAAGTTCATTTTAGGCTCCATGTGTCTTCCAGTGATGGCCAAAATAAGGGATATAAAAATCTTTCTCTTCTTGGTCTGGATTCCTGGAGCCAGACCCACTCTCCACCTTTCTCCCTGTGCTCTGTGCTTCCAGAGTGTGCTCTCTATGGCCTCTATCAAAGGACCCCTGGCCACCTGTGGCTTTTCCTGGGGTTTAGCTAATGAGAGCCACTACGGGAGGTCAGAGGAAGGGAGGAGGGGTAATCAGGGCATGGCTTCCTCTGGTTCTCTCCCTGGGAGGTTGCCCAGGACTGGTTGGGCTCCTCCAGAGAAAGCCGCTGCTTCTGTTTGGGTTTCCTCGTCTTCACAACTCTCTCCTTTTGGGTTCTAGTTACTGCTTCTTCTATTTGTCCCCTCTGGACCCCCCGGTGGTCTGCAGCTCTCCTATTGCTTATTATATCTTGGGTCTCCTGCATCCTTCCCACCTTTGTCAATAGTCCTTTTATAAATAAACTTTCCTCAAATTATCCTCATTTGAGTGGGCAGCTGTCATTCTTCTGTGCCGTCTACACCTATTTCATGAGACCCACGTTTTAAGGAAGAAACTGTCAAACTGTTATTAGTCCTAGGTGAACTCCTCTAAAACACATCTAAATCTGGGTTTATTCTTTCCTTTAATAATTCCTCTGGCAGAGTGATAATGAAAACTTGAAACTGCTTATTGCACGATCAGGTGGGCTCAACTTTGGAAAGTTATTCCCTATATTGCACTAAATTTGACCTCTCTGGGACATCTGTTCTTTCTGTATTGAGATAGGAATGACCAAGATTGAATTTGAAGCCAAATTTTGTCAAGGATGGAGCAAGAGACCTGGAGAAATTTACTCTCCGGATATTTAATATTTAACCCATCGCCTTTCATGTGATAGGAACATAATAACTATATTTAGATGTATGTATATTGGGAAAACTCAAAGGAACCACCCTGACTTTTCAGAAATATTTGAATAACTGTTATATGTAAGAGGGCTTATTCCTATTTTTATATCTCTAATAATATATCTGAGAACTATCAGTTAAAATTTAGGAGAAATAGATTTCAAATCCTTAAAAGAGGAACTTTTTAATCTTTCAGATCCCTGATGAGGTATTAAAGTCTCCAGCACTCGATAGAATTCAGGGAGAGATGGGATTTCACAGTGGGCTGTTGGAAAGGGGGCTCCGACACTAAAATATGGTTGGATCAGTTGGCAAGAATATAAAAACCAGAATAGCAACTGCCATGTGTTGGATGTTCACTCTGTGCCAGGCACTGTGTTCTGTGTATTTTATGCATTATCTCATTTAATCCTCACGACTCTATGAGGCTGGTCCTATTGTTTGCCACAGTATACAGAAGAAGAGTGCAGGACTTAAAGAGATTCAGGAACTTGCCCAGGTCATGCAGCTAGCGGGCAGGCAGCAGAGGGAGGCTGTGAACCCAGGTCTGCCTGATACAAAGCTGATGGTTTTAACCTCCAGTGGGTTAAAACTATGGAAAGGTCTAGGCCCTATCCTACTTCCATGAGCCTGCGCCTCTGTGTGCTTTTTCAGCCCTTCAGGTGGTTCAAATTCACACCAAAGTTTGAGAACCACTGTTCTACACTATTGTTATTATTGTAAATGTCCATCTGGTTCTGAGGGTCTGTTATTCCTATGGGAGTAACTGTACATCAAGTTCAGATTTAACTTTCCTCCTTTTGAGCTGAGACTAACCTCCTCCCTCACCTACAGCTAACCACCAGCTCCTACTTTAATCTAACATTATTTGGTGGGATTTTTATAAGAATCCCACCAAATAGAACCCATGAATGGTTTCAGGAGGACTTAAGTTTATTCCACCTTGACCCTGGAGGGCCTGCCTTGACTCTGTCTCTGGAGAATGAGCCAAATTTAGGGGTGGAGGGTGAGAGGAAGGAGGGAAATTCATCTTCCCAATACTTTAATGCAACTGTCACCATCTGACTGTGGTTTTTCCCCTTGCACATGTCCCAAAGGAAGCTGGCCAAGAAGCAAAAGGAGACACAGACTGGAGCCCAGAGGGAGATGGGGCCAGTGGCCTCGACCGACAAACCCACCACCAAGCTCAGCGCCAGCTGCAACGACGAAGGCTTCTCTTCTAGTTCTCAAGACGTTAACGGATTCAGTAAGTTGAGTCAACGAAGGGAAAGGGGACATATGTGGTCCAGCTTGGCCCCAGCACTTCCTCTGTGTACCCCTCACAGTGGTCAGATGCTGCCTGGTGTGAGTTGTGAGTGTTTCCCTGAGATGGTCCAGGATGAAGGTTCTCTTTGGCAAAGACTTTGGGCAGTGCGTCCAAGGGCGAAAAGGAATATTTAAGAATCTACCCCAAAGCAGATGGAAATGAGGGCAAGACATCCTAAATGTTTGTGGACGTACATAGAGGCAAGTTAAAAATAGCAGTAGTAAAAAGAAGGGGGAGGGGGAGGATGGCTATGCCCTTAAGGAGAAAAATATGCCACACTAATTGAGTGACTTAAAATTTTCAAAACTATGTTTCACATACACCAGGTGATGCAGGTGAGTCATGCCTTATGGTTTCCATTTCCAGTGCTTAGGAAATGAAGGGTGAGAGAGGCAATGTCTCCAAAGTCCCATGGCTGATAAGTCACACATCCAGGCTGAAAGCCATTGCCTCCCCAGCTGTGGCCAATTCCCCGCCACAGCCCACGCTCCAGGTGGCTTTAGGCAAGACCACCTGAGTCCTCATGCAGGGTTTATAAAGAAGCCCAAGCTAATAAGATTTCAGGGATAATCCTTATCCGAAGGAGAACCCCAAGACTGGCAACATACAGGGCTCCCTTAGGGAGTCAGACTCAAGAGAGCTGGCTTCTTACGGATTCAAAAAAGTAAGAAAGGACCATCTTGAGCTCACTGAGCCTCTGGCGGCACGCAATTGTCACTGGCTTTCCTGATTTTGGCCCAGGAGCAGAGAGGTTCATTTGCAAGTCCAGCTGATTGGAAGTAGTGGCCAGGTGGTACCTATTCATCAAAAACCCTTTCTGTGTAGTCCAGCCTCTTGTGCACACTTTTTTCCACTTGTAAAAGTGCCCCGGGGAGGACTCTGTTCTTCTGTTTCAACCCTGCTGTAAGCCAATTAATAGTCTAGATTCTCCAGCCTCTGCCCCAAATTGGGTAATGCAGGAAATCTAAAAAGATTTGAGCATAGATGGATGTCTTCCATTTACCATGTAAATTGCAACTGGAAGAAACCACATTTTGTAAAAACCACTTTGGGGACGATGGGGTCTATGAGAGGATGATGGAAGAAAGGAAATAAATATTCTCATTTCATCCTCACTGTAGTCCTGTAAGATGCTTAATATTGCTGCTCGCATTTTATAAGAGTACCCAAAGCTAAGTGTGTTTGGCTGGCCTTCCCAGAGCCACACAGTTTGTTCCTCATGACCCAGGATCTGGGAGTAACTCAGGCCCATAATTCCTAAGCTTAAGTTGCAGCTCCTGGGCAGGTGCTGGAAATTCACAAACCTGGGTCCCACACCTTACCTTCTGAATCAAAATCTGGGGGATGAGTGACAGGGCAGGACTGAGGAATATGGATTTTGTGAAAGTCATTCGGAGAGTCCTTATAGGCACCCAGGTTTAGAATGTAGGTTTAGAATACAGAAGTCTGACAGAGGCAATAGCTGTTTTCAAATATTGACATGCTGTCTCTAGGGACGAGAGATTAGTTTAAACCTACAAAGAAAGTTGAGAAAACAGAGAAATGAATACTCATATACCCTTTACCTAGATTCGCCAACTGTTAACATTTGGCAACATGTGCACTTTTCTTTCTCTCTCTGCCATATATATAATTTTTTTTTCAAAATTTTCATAACCATTTAGAGGTATGTTGCATGTGTTTTCTAAGAATAGGACAGCTCTTCAACGCAAACAATAAAATGTAATCTTGATTCAATAACACTATACCAGTCCACAGTCAAATTTCCTCAAAGTCACCAAAATATTCTTTATTGTTTGTTTGTTTTTATCAAGGAGCCAATCGAGGTGCTCACCTGTGTGAGGTTTATGCCTCTTCATCTTCTTTCATCTAGAACAGCCCTCTCGACTTTATTTCTTCTTTCAAGACACTGACATTTTTAAAAAGTCTAGGGCACTTGGCCTGAAGAGTGTTCCGCAATCCAGATTTGTCTCACTTTTTCCTCATGATCACATTCAGGTTAAATATTTTGGCAAAAATGTTCCATAAATGATGTTGTGTGCTTCCCTTTGCATAGTGTCAGTAGACACCTGACACCCCTTTGCCCGTTATTGGCGATGCCACGTTTAAGCACTTCTTAAGGTTGGTAATGGCTTTTAAAGACAGAGTCTAAAGGCATATACCGATTATTTTATGAGCAAATATTAAGTGTTGTTTCTCTTAGAGGTCAGAGAAAATTTGCAATTTGCCTAACCATGACATCAGCCCTTTTCCATTTTTAATCCAGGTGAATCAGTGGGACTCATACATTCCCTAGGGCACAGGAAAAAGAAATGGTGACACAGACTAGGAGAGGCAGAGGAGGGGTTGGCAAAGAAATAGGTTTAATTTTTCCTTAAAAGAAAGAACCATCCTAGCTTTAATTTTGTATCTGTTAACCAACCCCTGACACAAATTACAGCTTGATAGGAGGAATAAGTTATAAGTGCTGTAGAATGGCTATAATTAACAATTGATTGAATATTTTCAAATAGCGAGAAGAGTGGATTTTGAATGCTCCCAACACAAAGAAATGATAAATGTTTGAGGTGATAGATATGCTAATTACCCTGATTTGATTATTAGGCATTGAATACGTGCATCAAAACATCACACTGTATCCCGTAAATATGTACAATTACTATGTGTCGATTAAAATAATAATAAAAACAAAAAAGTAATAAAGGACCATCTTGAGCTCACTGAGCCTCTGGCGGCACGCAATTGTCACTGGCTTTCCTGATTTTGGCCCAGGAGCAGAGAGGTTCATTTGCAAGTCTAGCTGATTGGAAGTAGTGGCCAGGTGGTACCTATTCATCAAAAACCCTTTCTGTGTAGTCCAGCCTCTTGTGCACACTTTTTTCCACTTGTAAAAGTGCCCCGGGGAGGACTCTGAATGCCAGAAAGATTATGGTCAGAGATGTAGGACAATCACTGTGACCCTGAAATTGTAGGTATTTAGTCTCAAGCTTTCTGATCTCAAATGAAAACTTGGGTAACACTGATTTCTTGGATTTGGAAGGGAAACATCACCACAGTTTTCACCATAGACCCTTACGATGAAAACACCCAAGACACAGACAGATTAGCTATAGCCAGAGAGGAAGAGGAAGAAGAGCCAATGAAATCTAATTAGAGTTTTTTTCTATGTATTCTATTGTTTTTTGTTTGTTTTGCTTTGTTTCAGAATATTTTAAAGGCCAGGGACAAAATTCCAAACGATTGAGGTGTGTATTTTGTGTATGTGTGTTTTATATTCATAAACACACACACATGTATATACACACACAGGGATGTAGACACCTACACAGACATATATATACTCAGAAATGTCTATGTATACGCATTCATTTTAATGATATTGCTTTTTTTTTATTTTGGGGTCTTCCGGTAAGGACCGGAAAACCTGCTAGACAAATTCTAAACGAGTGTTCTGATACTGCTTTTTAAACACAGGAAAAAAACTTGATTGACTTATTGTACTCAATTATTAGGAAATTTTGCGTTTGTCTGAATCACTGAATATTTTAGGACTCTATGCATCTGATATCCTCAGGCTACAGCTGCAAAAAAACACTCTGGGGATCTTTCAAATGCCCTAGAATGCAGCAGATACCTTTTTAAATGCCCCGTGGAACGAATGGGATGAGATTTAAGGGGGAAAAAAATGTAAGTAATGCTTACACTGGAGATGAGAAATTGCTTCTGAATTCACCCTGATGTATGTAAAATTGAATCTATTTTTGTGGCATTAGGGAAGTGACTGTCTAGCTTCTGAATTGGTGTCTTTAGGAGGCCCTGAGATTATGTGCGAATGTTGAAGCAGCATTGAGAGAGGCAGGTAACAGAATAGTTGTTACAGCAGAGAAGATTACAGAAGAACGTGCCCTGAGCAATTATTTCATTATTGAACAGGTGGGCCCTTGCCTAATTCAAATTCTGCCTCTCCCTGCCTAGGTTTGTTTTCTGGATTTTTCTGTTCCAAGTGGCTGCTAAGTTCTGCGACATCTATTCCATCAAGCCTTCCGATATTGTACAGGAGCAATGCCCTCCGGGCCCCAGGGTGTGCTGGGGCTTTGTCGGATATGGGCCACTGCTTTGAAGTGCTTTGGCATTCTTAAAAAAGGAGCGCATGTCACATTTCAAGGACAAACAATGTGCATTGTTTTCCATTTAAAGAAATGCTAGCTTTTATTAAGTAATCTGATTTTGATCTTACTGCCCTGTGTACTTGTTATTCTGTTTTCTACCATCTTTCGCTCACTGGGATCGTTTTCTGGGTCTTTCTTCAGTGCTTAAGTCTTCTTATCTCTTTTGTTCGTATGTCATCTTCTTCTTGTTCGTTTTTAGTCCAAACGAAAATGCTTCAAAACAAATCCCTGTTGAATTCCTGTGATATGGGGCTTGGTTGTCTGCTCTTCCCATAATGGCATTTGACAGACTCGCTTGCCTGCGGGGTCCCATTAGTTAGCTCTGTCTTAGTTTTGAGACTTCCATTCTATTGAACAGTCCCATGTCCGGGGGGTGAAGGGCATCCTTCTCTAGAGGTCATCAGATGCCGAGCCCTCGAGCTCTCTGCTAGGTGAGGAAGCAAGTATGAGTGAGGCCTCAGTGGGGAGATTTCATGGCCGTTTTCTCAGCACTTTGTACGTGCCTGCCCCTGTGCTGTGAGTCCTCGGGCACAGTGTGGCAGGAGGAGTAATTTCAAAGATGAATAAAATCGGGTATTGTTTAAACTTTTCTACTTATAAACTTTCCATAGTTTGCAAAATCCTTCCGCAAAATGCTCCAGCAATAGTTCCTTATTCCCATGCCATAAGACAGCTAAGTAGGTTTAGTATTACCCCCATTTGACAGATGAGGAAACTGAGGTTCAGAGACACTCCGTGGCCCAAATCACACATACATTGCCACATCATGTTACGGACCCATTTCTCTTGACATTAGTTAGACTCTATCCACCTCATTCTGCAAAGAATTTGGGGACATATCCAATAAGAGCACCTATAATAAAAAAGTAGCAAGAGAAATAATCAGGATCAAGAAAACAAGAAAGTCAGGACCAGGATATATAAAAATGTAGTTTATTATATTATATTAAAATATAATATAAATATGCAGGCTGGTAACTTTTCAATTCATTTGGCTCTGATCTTTCTAGTAGCAAAAGCCCAAAGAGGAAAAATAACTTTTACTGGGCACCTACTATGTGCTAGATCTTGTATGCTCTATATAAATTTTACTCTTAAGCTTCCTAGGAACCTATAAGTTGACATTATTCCCATTTTGTAAGTGAGGAGACCAAGTTTCAGAGAAATAAAGTAAATAAGCACGCAATCACACAATGCAGAAATATGAGGGATAGAATCAAAAGCCAAATAGGATTATTTGACTCCAGAACCAGTGTTCCTCCTCCTGTACCAGGAACGGTAGCCCAGCATTCACCAGTCTCGCTGAGTGAGGTTGCCAATGCCTGGGAGAAGGGGAGAGCTCCTCTTCCCTCCCGATGGGTCAGCTGGCACTTCTGCCACACCTGTGCCCTGCACAGAGGCCAGTGGCTGGGCACTGGCATGGAGCCAAGCAGAGTCCCACAAGGTTCCAGGCACTGTGATAAGCATGCTCAATTATGGCATCCTAGTCCATGCTCATTATCAAACCCATTTTATGTTGAGGAAACTGACACTCTCGGATATTAAAAGATCTTCCTGAAGTCATAGGAAAGGCTGGACCCCAACACAAAACCAAGCATCTTTGTCGTTCCTCTAACGGTAGCTGTCTTACCACCACAAAGCTGAGTGAAGGAGAGACAGGAGATCAAGGCCTCTTCCTGGTTCCTCTATTTACTGAAACTCCTATTTCAGGAAAGCAGCAGCCGAGCGGATCCACTCACGGACAGGTTCTGTGGGAATCATCCTACCAGGAGTCTCAAGGGAAGTGGGACTACAGACCAGGGGTCCCATCCTCAGGCATTCCTGAGCTGGACCAATCCCCTGGGTAGACACAGAGGGCGATGAGCAGAGAATGGCCCCTGATCACAGGGAGGAAAATGGCCCAACAAAGAGCATCGTTGTTGTACTATCTTGCCCAGTAGCAACCTGCACAAAGAGCCATGGGACCCTTCCCTGGGCTTTGCACCTTCCAGTGTGACCAAAATATACCTGGTGAAAATGAAACCAAATATAACCTTAGGAGATTACACCTGCTGCTGCTGACAAGGAGGATGGACCCTGAGACGTGCTGCCCTCCCTTACCCTTCTGCACACAGACCTCATAAAAGGCTCTCTTTGTGGGCAGGTCAGGGAATATCCAAGCGTGATACCCCATGGGACTGTTCGCCAGAGATGGGGCAGGCAGAAGAAAGCACCAGGCAAAATTTTAGCCTGGTTATTTTAGGAACATGTTATGTAACTAAATCAATTCAAATAGGGAAGACAGATCATGCCTTTAAAAATAATGGAGTACCAGAGGCCAGGAAGAGTGGAGGAAATGGGGATAAGGAGAGATTGATTAATGGGTACAAATACACACACTTAGAAGAAATAATACCTTGTGTTCCATAGATTGGTAGGGTGGCTATCATTAACATTAACCTAGTGTACATTTCAAAATAGCTAGACAAGAATAATCCAAATGTCCCTAGCATAAAGAAAAGATAAATAATGAAGGTGATAGATATCCCAGTCACCCTGATTTGATTATATGAATGCATCAAATTATCACATATACCTTGAAAATATATACATCTGTATCAATAAAATAAATAAATATGAATAAAAATAATAGGAGTTGGCCAGGGTTATAGTAAACTCTTTGGAAAGATTCCTTAACCCTTTCAGGAGGATGGGGAGCCAGCTGGAGAAATGGATCTCTGGGAGAACTGGCCTGACCGTGGACTTCTCTGGGAAAACTGTTGACTTAATGATGTGAGATGTTAGGGATTACTACCTTTGTTTGGGACCTTTGGATCAGTCATTTTGCTAGATGCTGTTCACATATTATTCCTAATCCTCAAAACAGTGCAACCAGGTGGGAATTGTTATCCCGATGTCATAAATGGCATCATTGATGCCCTCGAGGTAAAGGCTAAAATCCTAAGCCCGGCTGCCTGGGACCTCCATGGTTGCTGACCATTGCCCAACTCACTGACCCATTGGATACTCATTGAGTATTTGTTTGAATGGATGAATGAATGAATGAATGATGGAACTGGAATTCACACTAAGGTCTTCCAGTTCTAAGCTCACATCTGGTTCCAGCTCTTCTGATAGTGAATTCTGCCTTCTATTAAGCTGAGTTCTGTTCCCTGTAACTTCATTCATTCCTGTTTTTGCACACAAGCCTGTGTTGTCAGCACCAGTGTGCTGGCCTTTGTCTGCCCTCTGGTGTCACATGGGGTCATAGAACCAGCCTTTTTCTTCCTGCAGCACCCACCCCACCCCCGCTATTTCACTGCAGCTACCTGTGTGCTCAGGTCCTTCCCTGGGGATAAGCAGTCCCCACATCAGCCATCAACCTTCCTCAGGATGCATTTCTGTTTTTCGATCTGCTCAAAATCCCAACTGACCCCTCTGCCCCCATTTGGTCCATGCCTGTGGAGCATGTGGTTTCCAAGATGACCATGAGCCTCTCTACCAGGCTGAGTCTCTGGGGGTTTAGAGAGCTCCCATCACCCTCACTCTGGATTTCAAGCTTAGGTTCAGAATACACCGCTTATGTTTGAATTAATCTCTAAATGTCCATCCTATGCCTGCCTAATGTAGAAACCATGACTTCTGGCTGGGGCTGTCTCATTTAGCCCAGGTGAAGATGACATCTGGGGCCCAAGTGAAGGACTCTACATTTCCTTTGTGCTGTTTCTTCTTGTTAGATCTGACCCCATTATTCAAGCCTATTGGGGTTTTTTAAATTTCTGATTGTGCCAGCCAATGAGACCACTTAATCCTCCCAGTTTGGGGCCCCAAAATGTAATATTAGAGTGTTAATATTTATGATAATATTTATCATCTAATGAACATTAATTATATGCCCATTTCCATGCTGAGTGTTTTATATGCCATCTTATCCTACTGGTATGTTGGGGGGATTAAATAACTATTATGATTATATCTGATAATTTGAAGATGAGGAAACAGGCTTAAAAACAGTAAGAACTTGTCTAAGCCTTCATAGCTTTAAATGACAGAGAAAGAACTCAAACCTAGGTCTGTCTAACACCCCTCACCCATAGCTAAGACCAGTCTTCTATACCTCCTTCAGTAAGGTAGGTTGCTATTAATATTAATCCCATCTTATAGATCAGGAAACTTAAATCCATAGGCGTGGAGTCATCTGCTCAAAGCAGTGGTTCTCAAAATGTGGTCTCCAGGTGAGCAGCATCACATCACCTGGGAACTTCTTAGAAGCAAATTATCAGGCCCCATCTCAGACCTACTGAGCCCAAAACTCTGGGCAGTGCCCAGCAATCAGTGCTCTTAACAAGCCTTCCAAGTGATTCAGATGCATGTTCAAGTTTGAGAATCACTGGCTCAAGGTAAAGCCCAGGACTGTCAGACTCCAAAGCCCTTGTTCTTCCTGCGCTAAGTTGTCTCTGATAATAACAGAGTCATGGATGCTCTGGGAGAGGAAGGCTCTATCTCTTCCCTTTCCAGAGTGAATGCACCAAGAGGACATTGCCATTAGGGGTTCTGGACATGAAGGCTGCTAAAGCCCATTAATAGCTATGAGGGTCCCCAAATCTGGGGATCCTCTCTCAGTCATCTCTGGAATTTTCTCCCTTGTCTGAACAGTGTACAATCTAAGAGTCAGGATGGAAGGAATGGAAATTTACAAGGAAAAGCAATGATGTGAAACCAAGCGAAACCAAGAGCTCAACAGAAGAATAAAAAAAATGCAAAAATTCTGTTTGCAGGAACAATTATATTTTCTGATTGCATCAGGATTAAGTTGAATCTAGGAGAAGAATTGAATGTTACAAGCTTGCCACCTCCAGTTTTATTGAATATTTTACAGGAATTATTAAATATGTTGCAATCATCCACTTGGCTGACAGATTAAAGGACACACTTATTAAGTTCCTGGCAACCGAAAGTTGAATAGAATTGTTTACTCCTTAGAAGTGCAAAATGGAAATTTAGTTAACCTTGAGAAAGTAGACAAATTTTCCATCACAAACACTAAGGAGTTAAATTAAGACACATTTCAGAGAAGATTTTTGGACTCAAAAAGGGATATAACAGTTATAATATGAATAATCAAAATAATCAAATAATCAAAACTGATCTAACCACCTCATTTTAAAGATGAAGAAGTGAGTCCCAGAGAGTTTTCTCAGAATCGCTCATTGAGTCTCTAGAACTACCAGGGCTAGAATTGGGGCTGTGAGCATTCTAGCCCTTGCCCCGTGATCTCCTTCCAAGGAATGAAGTATAGCCAATAATTGTTTGTCTTCTATTTTCCGTAGACTCCTAATCCAATTTCTGCACAAATAGAACCTTCTCAAATTGAATTATACTTTTCATGTCCTAGTTATGGGAGTAGCTGAGGTGTTCCTTTAAATATTTATTGGATGCCGACTATATGCCAAGTGTCGTAGGGATTGTAAAGATAAGTAAGACATGGTCGCTGCCTTCAAGGATATTACTGTCCTCCAAGAGAAGAGTTGTAAGTGGATTAGTTTCAATAAATGTGATAAGTGATCAAAGAAAAGGCATGTATAGTTGTCCCAGGAAACTGATCAGAGGCTCAGCAGGTGGTTAATTCTGCCAAAGTGATTTAGAAAACATTATGTAAGGAGATGAGTTTTGATCTGAAGGGAGTGCAGGAGAAAGACTGTCCCAGGTAGAAGGGACAAAAGTTTGGAGATGTAAGAAACACGGTGGGCTCGGAGAAGTGGGTTGGGAGTCCAAGGTTCTCTGTGTTGAGAGCATATGGCCAGAGATGAAGCTGGAACAGTGGCTGGAACCTGCTTGGAAAGGGCTTCATATTTGTGTCCAATTGAAATTGACTTTGGGAGAAGGGTGACCTATTTGGAAATTAGAGTGATTCCAGTGTCAGATGCCCTTGTGTTTTGTTGGAACCTGGCTTCATATGCTCTTTGAGTTGTACAGATTGATCTTTCCATTGCAGGTAACTAGGAAGAGCATTTTAACAGGTACAGACCTTCCCTATCATTGTAAACTGGCCCAGCCATTCCTGCTCAGTACCCTTTCAAAGAGACCACAGTAAAGCTACAAAGCTGAAGTTCTTTCTGACAATTTATGCTGGACCACTTCATCTTGAGAAGAAAATAGAATTGTTCTCTACACCTCACAGGTGGTCCTGAATTATAACAGGGCATTTAGAAAGTGCTTGTTAAAGTAATCAGGAATAAAGAAGTAATGTTAGAAATATAAATATATAGTTGCTAGGTAGCGGAATAAACCGAGCTTGGAGACCAATTTCTCCCCCCTCAGCTCAAAGCCACAGCCTTGATAAGTTGAAAATGTAGATAATAATTGTACTAGCTAACATTTTGTGAGTAATTACTGGACAAAACACTTTACACGCCTCATTTCATTTAATATTCTCAACAACTCTAGGAGGCAGGTTAAGGAAACTAAGGCTCAGAGAATGTAAGTAAGTTGCTCAAGGTCCCTACAGCTACCAAGCAACCCTGCCAGGTTTGAACGAGGGTTCATAGGATGGTATCAGCAGCCCCTGCTTCTAGAAACACTTTGTTTGCTTGACTTTTGCTCTCCTTGTTTTTCACATTCCTCCCCAGCCATTTCTTCTCGTTCTTCCTTATTAGCTCGTCCTCTAACCATTGAAGTGCCCTAAAGTTCTTCCTTCCTGCTTAAACTCATTCTAGGTGGGTGGTGATGACGCTAAGTGAAATAATGAGCACAGGAAGAGGCCAGATTTGAAGCAGAAGAGGGGGAGTTTAAATGGAGACAGGTTAGGTTTGAAGTGCTATTGAGTCACTGAAGAGATGTCAGGTAGGCAGTTGGATCCATGGGCCTGGAGCTCAGAAGAGGAGCCTGGCCAGGAGATATAAATGTTTGCTACATTTTATACACAAGGTAGTTGGAGACTTTGCAGTGAACAGAGAAGTTGAGGGCCACAGAGGTGAAGCAACTTGCCTGGGGTCACTCTACAAGTTACTGGAACAGCCAGAACATTGACTCAAGACTTACATATAGAAGCGCCTGTAAAAAAGCAGTCGGTTAAAACTGAGGGCATAACATTAAAACAGGGGACTATGAAACCAGCTGTGTGTGTACATGTGGCTCAAGTGCATGTACTTGGCATGAGACCTGGCAATGCAGCAGGAGCCTTGGAGGGAACTCAGAATATGTAAAGGAGCCAATGTATGAGGTGACCCCATAGCTTCTTTTTCACCCTGGACTGTGATAGGATCTCTGTATTCAAAGTAGAATTTCCTGCAAGAACTTGAAGTCTGATTTATATATTAGTGGTTGGGGACAGATCTGTATGCCTTGGAAAGTCAATGAAAGAGCCGTAGGGTTGAAGATTGAAAAGTGGCATTTCAGATGTAGCAGGGAAGGGCAAAGGGCAGAGGACAGGCAAAGCCCCTTTGTTCGCTGCATTGCCATTTCCGTCATTTCCCCGCCTTGTTTTTGAAGGGGGGTGTCATAAGGCTTAGTAACTCAGCACTGGCTGACTTTAAGTGGGACGCTCTTACCTAGGTTGAGAGAACAGCCCACACACCAGACATTGAACACATCTCAAATCCATACCTGCCTCCAGAGTGGACAGATAAGCAGGAGATCCCAGCAACCAAAATAATATCTGTTGGTGGCACAAACAAAAAAAAAAATGGCAGGTCTACTCTCAGAAAGCCCATGTGATAGAGAACACAGACAACAATGCTATGGCTTGGCACACCTAGAAGAGCTATGTGCAGAAGCTGCCAGGAGATGGTGCCTGGTGAGGGGGTGCCGTCCTGGCCCATTAACCTATGATTCATCTCTGTTCAGACGATTTACTTTTCACCTTACCAATCACGTTAGTTGATTTCCTAATTATATGGAGGCATAAAATGAAATAAAACTTCAATTCCCCATAATAGCAAGGATACATTCAGCAGAGATATAACATAAATTAATCTTGACATGTTCTTCTCTCTCACCTCCCATGTCCAATTCAACATGAAGTTTTGATTATTCTACATCTTCGATATATCGAGAACTCATCTACATTTCTCTGCATCCATACCTCCATCCTTGTCCAAGTCGTCATCATCTCTTACCTCAATAAGATCCAAAGCCCCTAAATTGTGCTCATATCCATCCTAGTCCTTATCTAGTCTATTTTCTTTATAACAGCCAGTGAGATCTTTTCAAGGCACATCTGAACCCATTGCCTCACTTATCCCTGGATTAAAGCAATTATATTGCTCCTGATCTTGACCTTCCATACAGGTCTTTCCCTTTGGCTCTTTCTTGGGCTCTCACATAATCACTACCCCTTTCTCTGTGAGCTCTAGCCACACTATCTTCTTCCCACAGCTCTTAACCTTTTCCATACTCCTTCTACCACAGGACCTTTGACCATGCCTTGCTCTATCTAGAGCAGGAGTGGGCAAACTGCAACACATAGGCCAGACCCAGCCCACATTGTCTGTTTCTGTGAATAAAGTTTTATTGGAGCACAGTTATGCTTACTAGGTAAAAGAAAGGTATTTGTACCATGTTGGTTTTCTAGGTGAGAGGAGGCCAAGATGAATTGATACAATATCAGCAGGAAACGGAAACAGGCTCCTTGGGCTACTTCAAGATGATCAAGGAAAATATCGTGGAAGGGTTGAATGTCAAAGAATGAGTGGTCAGACTTAGCCAAGGCAGGAAAGAAGAAACAAGTTACTGCTCTTTGTTTTGGTGAAACACACCATATCAAAACTTAATGGCATAAAATAACAACCATTGTATTTTGCTTACAATTCTGTGAGCAGGAGTGTGGACAGGGTACAACAGCAGTAGTTTATGTCTGTGTGGAGCCTCCGCTGGGATGACTTGAATGGCTGGAATGGCTGTGACAGTTCTCACAGGACCATATGTCTGGAACCTCAGTGCTTCCTCAGGTAGCATCTGTCAGAGACGGAATGCCCAGATGGCTTCATTATTTCCATATCTGACCCCTGAGCTGAAATGACTAGAACATCTAGGGTGGGCTGGCATTGTTCTCTCCCTGTGCACCTAACTTGGGCTTCCTTGTAGCATGGCAGACTCATGGTAATCAGACTTCTTACATGATGGCTGGCTTCTCCCAGAGCAAGTGTTTTGAGAAGGCCCAAAAAATGCCAGCCTTCTCTTACAAACTAGGTTCAGCACTTGCCAGCACCACTTTTGCTGCTTCTCTTAAAAACTAGGTTCAGCACTTGCCAGCACCACTTCTCCATTAGTAAAAGTAGTCACACACCAGCTTAAAACCAAGGCAGTGGAGGAGAAATGGCATATGCATACAGGAAGGGAAGGAATCAATCAGTGGTAGTAATCTTGGAGATAAACTACCCCACTATTCTAAAAGAAAAGAATACATGTACTATATAGGGACATAGAGGGGTGAGAAAGTCTACTTGGCTAACACAGTCAAGAACAAATAGGAATATTTTCCAAATCTCCAGTTTCCACTTTGATTTAAGTGATAACTCTGCCATTACTCGCACATGGTTTGGCAGGGTCTCTGCGGATTTTCAGAATCTGGAAAGAGTTTCTTCTCCCTTATACAGTTCCTTGTAAGTGCAAATGTATTCCTTAAAATACAGAGTCCAAGAGACATCAATAATGTTAACTAACGTCTTCCTGCAGCCTGAGAGAGAATGTGAAGGGTAGGTGACAGGCGTTAGTATCTCTGTCCATGGTGCTGGTCTTCCTTGAGCCTTTTCCCAGGAAGTCCCTTCCCTTGGGCTTATCATTATGACTGGTTTCACCTCTCTACAGTACTTGGAATATTAGCTCCATAGGGTTAAGTGGTAGGAGATAAACCTGGAGACGTAATCAGGGAGTGTGTATTAAAAAGTCTCAAATACTAGAGAGCTCGAAATTTATAATGTTTTCTGCAAGGAGCTAACACAGATTTTAAGTGGAGGGGCAGGATTGAGCCCAATTTTAGAAAGATCATCTTGGTGACAGTGAGATGACTGTGGGGGTGGATGAGACTTTAAGTAAGTATTGTTTCTGCATATGCCTCTATCAAACTTCAAGGAAAGTGACTTAGCATGAAATACTGGTGTACATGGAAATTTTATTGCACACACACATACACATGCATATACACATATACCTGCTTATACGGTTAACAGTCACTACAACCCAATGGGTGTGGCCAAGTCTTTGTACCGAAGCACTGATAGAGAAAGGATGCTTTTCGGCATGCCATTCTTGAAGCTGCTTCTAAGTCCAGTGCATTGGCTGGATCTCCCTGCTTGCTCTGTATTTTTTTGATCAGTCAGTATTTTGAGAGTTTGATACCTAGAAATATTCGGACATGTTTGATTTGGAAATGGGTGTCCTTATTCATTTAATCTCTCATTGGGCTAGTTCAGCTTTTCCAAGGTGAAAGCTTCTTTTATCTGCAAGGTCTTTGATCTAGGGTAGATGAAATTCCCTCTGATCTACAGCTGTGACAGAGGCTCACAAAGTGAGAGAGTCAATCTTTCCACTCTAGAGTCACTTCTTCCTCTGCCACAGTGGAGACCCAAGTGGTCAACCACTGAGTCTGCTGCCAGCTGTGTTCTGTTGAACACATACACTTGCAAGTCTGGTCCCTGGCCCATGCTCTGTAACCCTTCTCATTTCATCCCATCATTCTCCTTTCAAATCGATCCATCAGCAGAGGTATACCTAATAACTCAATAGCATTGTCATGCTTTACTGATAAAATAGCTATTTGCCTAGCCTGCTCTGCAGTTTAAAAATGCAAATCTCACTGTGCCACTGCCCAACCAAAAACCTGTCATTGGCTCACCGCTGTCCTCAGGATGAAGTTAAAATGCACCTCATGGTCTCCACGGTTCAGAACGACCTGACTCCTGTCAACACCTTCAGTCTCATCTCTGGACTTGCTCGATATAGTCCAGTCATATTGACTTTCTTCTTGTTCCTTGAGAACACTAAACATTTTCCAACATCATGGCTTCCACAAGTCTGCCTGCCCTTTCCAAAATATTCTTTCCCTCTATCATCATTTAGCCACTATTTATCCCTCAGGCCTTTGTCATTGTGTGGGGGGGTCCCTAAATTTCCAATCTATACAGTGACCACTTTTTTTGGGAACAGCACAGGCCCTCTTAGCAACATATTAGAAATATCTGCTATGCAAATGTTTATTCATTTAAGTATTCTTTTGGTTAATGCCTGCCTTCTTCACTAGACTGTAAAACTGCAGTGCACAGATCACTTCTGTTTTGGCTACTACTGTATCCCTGGAGACTAGTATGGTGCTTGACATATGACAGATGAGCAGTATTTGTTGAATGAATCATGATGTTAATTTTGCAGTTAAGATGGATCACAGTGGTTTACTTTTAACTAGTCGGGATTCAGCCAACTGTTTTTGTGCACTGCTGAAAAAACGAGGACCTGCAGACATGGAGGTGACTAAGGTTACTCTTAGGTTTTACTCCCATAGTGGAGGTCGGGGAGAAGGGACTAAGGGAGGAGGTGATTGCTTTAGTCTGGAAGAGATATGGAGGGTGCACTTTGCACCTCCATTTCTTAGAAAGTCCTAACCCTGGTGTCTTTGTCCTAGTCATCAGTTCTAAAGGCCCCATCACCAAATGATGGCTTCCTTAGACTCTACTACCCAGCACAGCCCTGGAAAACAGAGGGAACACTCTTTCAAACGGCTTTGTGGCTCCTGCTTCTCGTACCCTTGTGATCTCTCCTCTCTCCTCCAAAGGACACTGAGCTTCTATCCTTTCATACTTGCCAGTCACATCTTACCTTTCTCCAACTTTATGCGCTTGTGGGTCTTCCCGATGTCTGGCATAGTCTGAAAAGTCAATGTACTCTTACATATTAAGGGATATGCCTCACTGTCTTTAAAGTGGAAAGTAGAAGAAACTAACATTTATTGAGCCCTAACTATGTGCCGAGGACTGTGCTAGGTGCTGTACATATACCATTTAATCCTCACAAACTATGGGGTGATGATTGCTATTGGTACTAGGCTTCCTTCACATGTGTAGAGATTGAGGTGCAGAGATACTGAGCAACTTGCTCAAGGTCACATAGCTATTAAGTAACAGAGCTAGGATTTAAGCCTAATCTTTCTCTCACATAGGATCCTACTACTGCAATGTACTCTCTCCCAAATAACAAGAGATATGCAGACTCTTCTGAAGCCACTGAGAGGATGGTATACTCAGACAGTGAGGTCTTCAAATCCCAGGACATAGGCTCCATCTATTTCTGGGATTTCACTACTCTATTTTTTTTTTTTTTTTGAGACAGAGTCTCACTCTGTCACCCAGGCTAGAGTGCTGTGGCGTTAGCCTAGCTCACAGCAACCTCAGACTCCTGGGCTCAAGCAATCCTTCTGCCTCAGCCTCCCGAGTACCTGGGACTACAGGCATGTGTCACCATGCCCAGCTAATTTTTTCTATATATATTTTTATTTATCCAGTTAATTTCTTTCTATTTTTTTAGTAGAGATGGGGTCTCACTCTTGCTCAGGCTGGTCTCGAACTCCTGAGCTCAAATGATCCTCCCGCCTCAGCTTCCCAGAGCGCTAGGATTACAGGTGTGAGCCATTGCGCCCAGCCTTGCACTACTCTTTTCAGAGGTTAGAGCATAGCAAGCTTCAGAACACGGCTACCATTCATTCATTTCACAGTGTTTGTTGAGCACCTGCTGTATGCCAGATGTGTTCTAGGCTCTTGAGCTACGTCAGTGAATAAAGCAGAAACTAAAAATTCCCTGTCTTTCTAGAGCTTACATTTTAGTGGTGGTAGGAAGTGGAAAGAGAGATAGAAAATAAGCAATGGGCAATGAAGGATAAGTAAATTATCTGGTATGATAGAAAGGGACACGTGCTGTGAAACACTGCAACAGGCTGAGTGGGATTAGGAATCATAAGTGGGCAAAAATTGCAGTTTTACAGAAAATGACATTTGCCCAGAGACTTTTAAAAGGTAAGAGATGTGAGTCATGTCAAAAAGGAATGTCCCTACTAGAGGCGCCCAAGGCAAGAGTGTGCCTAATGTGTTCAAGAAAAAGCAAAGAAGCCAAGACCCTGTTCCAGCTGCAAGGGTCCAGGAAGCAAGGTTTTAATGAAAAGTCTGCATTCTTTGTTGGACAGGACTTGAAGGTCCAAACCAGTGGAGCCCATGAGAAGTATGGACTTATTCTTTGAATTCAGATCCTTCCAGAAGGTACTATTGTAAATGAGATGAATCCAAGATGCTTCCAAAGGACAAAAAAGACCCTTGTACCTAAGAGGGCTGAATTCTACCACTGTCCAGCCTTCCAGGGCAGAGAGCAAATTCTGTAATTTTTGACCTCCTTGTTTATGGTAAAAGACATGTCCATCGCAGGAATCTATCCCAGAGCCACTGCTTTCAAGATTTGTTTTTGGTGTTGATATTGATCTTCCTTAGGCCAGGATGATCGGATATTGAATCATGCCTCTACTTACCCATTCCTGAGTTCTGCTATTACTCCAACCTGGCTATACTGGACTACTCCAAGCCTTCATTTAGGCCAGTCACGCATGCTATGACCATGGTGATTTCTCTGGTCCCCCAGAACCTAGCACACCTACCCCATTCAGACTCATTCACGGCAAAGAGCCCAGTGTAATATTATTAAGGATGTTAGCTGGCACAGTCACTTTTGTCATTGTTTTCTGAAAGCATCATTGCTTTTTCAGCTGGCCCTAGATGTTGTGAGTGTTTAGTCACCATTCCAAGCCATTTATTTAGCATGAAAATTTATTAGTTAGGCCATTGTTTAGCAAATTCATCACATTACACTTTTTACTTAGCAGAATCACTTAATTAGTGTTGTATTACTGGAATTGACTGTCAATTATGTGGCTAATTCATTTTCTTGGGGAATGAATTTTTTTTGTCAGAGTAAAGCAGTGCAAAGTGCATTGTTAACTCTTCAATGATTGGGGATTTCTGTCAATGGTGATTCATGTTATAAAGAAAATTAAACCATTTACTTTCTTTGAAATGTCAGATGTTGGAAGACTCTTTGGAAAAGTGTAGAGAGAGTAGCTTAAAAAGTTTCATGAGTTAAAGAATTTTTCTTTAACTGAATGACTCAGAATACTTGGCAAAGCTAAGCCAAGTTAGCTAGAGGGTTGTGATTGGAGCCCTTGGAATGAATTATTATAATATACTCTTATATGTGTATATTTCTATAAACTTACAAATGTTCACTCACTGACATTATTACTTTGGGTTCTCACAAAGTTGTGGAGTGACATTAGGATTTATGGTTGGGAGCCTCTAAGGTGGCCCCAGTGATGCCTGCCTTCTACTCCACATCCTTGTATAATCCCCTTCCTTTGAGTGCAAGCTAGATCCAATGAGTAGCTTCTCATTGCATAGTAAAGTGAGGGGATGTCACTTTCAGATTAAGATTAGGTTATAAAAAGATAGTGCCCTCTATTTTGGGTTCTCATACTCTCTCACTCGCCTCGTCTGCGAGAAGTCAGCTGCTATGTTGCGAGTTGCCCTGGGGAGATGCCCATTTGGAACTGAGGGAGATGTCCAGCCAATAGCCAGCAAGGAAATGAGGCCCATGCCTTAATAGCCCAGGAGAAAATGAACCTGCCAACAGTGATCCAAGTTCACTGCTGGAATCAGAACTTGGATTCTCTCCCAGTTGAGTCTTCAGAGAGACCATTGCCACAGCTGACAGCTTGAGTGCAACCTCATGAAAACCTTGAGCCAGCAGTACCCATTTAAGCTGCACCCCGATGTCTACCTGTAGAAACTGTGAAATAGTATGTTTATTGTTTTAAAATGTTATGATTGGGGGTAGTTTGCTATGTAGCAATAGATAACTAAGGCAGGGCTTAACATGTGAAATGTTACAATAATTTTCCCAAAGCCTTTGGGTTAATAAATAGGAGAGCCAGGATTTAACTCTGGTTCTTCTGATGCATTTCAATAAACAAGAAGGATGTGAGCTGCAGTCCAGACCTCTCATTACAGCTGTCAGATACCCTCAAAGCTTTGTCATCCCACAAGGGTAACTATTCAGAGATGATTTCCCTATAACAACGATTCACCTGTGGCCTGCACACCTGCATTACCATGAGAAGGAGCCACTGGGACTCTGGAGAGGCTGGGAAACAGGCTTGAAGGAAGAATCTTCTTTATCATGTTTTCTATCAGGAATTGAGTCAAACTTCCCCTGTTTGTCCCCTCGTCCCTCTCCTGGGACTATATAACCCCCATGTAATAGTTATAACAGTAGTTCCCAAGCAAAACTGGCCCCAGACTAAAGCTTCTAAATCCCAGGGTAGGGAGACAAACAATCTATATTTAATATGCTCCCTGAATGACTCTTACGGAGCACGAGAATTCAGGGTCCACTATATAAAACAAAGTAGTTTGGCATTTCAGTGATCAGCCTCTATAATTCACCAATTAAAGATCTGCCGGGCCAAAGCTTTATGTGGATACACTGCTTTGTTAGTTCTTATGAGAGCATTAGGTGTCTGTTCTTCCCAGAGCAGAGACCATCAGCTTTGATAGCTTGTATTTTTTTGTTTAGTTAGTTTTGAACAATACTAAACTATTCTACTTCATTCATTCACTAAGAGCAGAAAAGAACAGGTCTAGGACCCTTAAAGAACAAATTATATTTTTTAACTGGAAGCTCCCTTAGAGACCATCTAATAATCCCTTGCTACTCAAAGTGTGCCCCATGGACTGGCATCATCGGCATCACCTGAGAGCTTGTTACAAATGCAGATTCTCAGGCCACACTCCAGAGCCACTGAATCAGAATCTGCATTTTAAAGAATCTCCAGATATGTACATTAAAGTTTGAGAAGCACTGGTCTAATTTAGCTTCCCAGTTTTAAAGTTAAGGTCCACAAAGGTGAAGGCAATTATGCAAGATAATTTAGTTGTAATACCAGGATGAGAACTCAGGTCTTGTAACACCCAAGCTGTGTTCTTTACACTCAATTAATGTTCTGTTGTCTTTGTGGTTTGTTAAATCCACAAACTCAGCTTAAGTATCCAGGGTATAGTTTGAAACGGAAAAAGGAAGCTTTTATCCACCCAGTACAATGACAAACTCTTCTCAAACAGCTGTTGCACATTAAAATTTCTTCTTCCAGACAAATTTAGTTATTTCATTTTCTCTTTACTATGCATCAATGAAAGACAAAGTCTCCTGTCAGGCTGAAGATTGCAAAACCTGCCAAAACTGAGTTTTTCTAGTTTAGCTAAGTGTTACTCTGCAACCATTTTGCATACCTTTGTCTTATTACGACTTTGATGAATGAAAGATGAAAATAAGACAAGCCTGTGTTTTCAGCGTGAGGCATTATTTGAAGTTTTTTTGCTTCTATCATACATCTTCCCATGAGTGTGTGAGTTCTAGAGTTTGGCGATACATACACAACACAAAATGCTGGGCCAATTGTTTTTAGTGTGCGCACAAACAACCCTGAAACCAATGAGAAACTCCCAATCATGTCCAGCCCAAGCTGGAGTTGCAATGAAGCGGACATCCTTTGTTCTGAGAGAAGCCTATTGGATTCAAACCACCAGAAGCCCATCTGGAGAAGAAACGCATTTTGAGTAAATGTCGCTTATCCACCTCCCCACACTCACTAAGACAAATGGAACTGAGGCAGGAAATAGAGACCATGTTACTGTCACCATAGGAATTGGAAGGCATAGGAGCTGGATCTGGAAGACAAACAAGCACTGTGTTTATCAGCAAGGCGGAGGATGGATTTCAGAGACCCAGGCGTACCTACCAAATGAGCAATTTCTGAATAACCACCAGATCCTGAAGATACACTGGTAAACCACCCAGATATTGCACTAGCCTTTGTGGAGTTTATGGTCTAGTAAAGGATACAGATACTAAATAGTTTCACTATTATTCAGTCATTACTACAATTCATGGAGATGAACGATGCCCAGGAATATATATTATAATTCATGAAGGTGATATTGTTAGGATATAACATGGGGCCCTCAGATGGAGATGGCAGCAAACAGGGCTGTCTTCCTTGATATCTTCATTCAGAAAAGTTAAAAGATTTTTTTAGTGGACACTCATCACCTGGATTATACCATTAACCTTTTACTATACTTACTATCACCTATCCTCCCATCTATCCACACCTCAATCCATCTTGATTTTTTGTGCATGTCAAAGGAAATTTCAGACATCAATACACTTCCCTTTCCTCCCAATCCTGAACTGTGCATATCATTAATGCAAGCTCAATATTCTGGTATTTTGTCCTTCAAGATAAAAATTTACATACAAAGAAATGCACAAATCTTAAATTTTCCATTCCATGAATTCAACAACTGCATACACTTGTCTGCATACACAGACTCGCCAAGAAGATCCCTCATGCCGATTCCCAGACAATCCTGTCCCCACTCCAACCAATAGGTAACCACTATTCTGATGTCTTTTCCTACCATGAGCCAGTTTGTCTTTTCCAGAAGAGGAAGTGACTTTTGAGCTGAGTCCTGAAGGGTGAATAGGAGTCCACTTGGCCTTGGAAGGTTGGAGGAAAGTTAGCCATTCCAGAAAGCACATCATGTACTGTGCAAGAACTTAGTGAGGAGGACAGCATGGCTGCAGCCCAGTGAGCAAAGGACAGGGGAACACAGGAGGAGGAAAATGAGAGCAGTGAGAGCCAGACCACTCACAGCCTTGAAGCCATATTAACTATTAAAAATCTGGAATGTAGCCAAAGGAGAGTGCATGCCAGTTGCATCTGCAATGCAACCAAGAAAAGGTTGAGCAGGGAGATGACATGCTCAGCTTTGGACTTCTAAAAAATTCTCTTCCTTAATTACAGAGAACAGAACATGAAGAAGCAAGAGAGGGTGGAGGGAGTTGTGAGGATTCCGTTTAAGCCATCATGGAGAAAGAGGGATGCGTTGAGCTTCTGCAGTTATAAATCACAGTGTTTGATTTTCTCTTTCTGTCTCCAGTTTCCAGAGATATCAGCTGTAAAGCCTTTGTGGAAACTGGTTCAGAGAGGTTAAGTAACTTGCCCAAAGTCGCACAGCCTGTAAGCGGTGGTGTCAGAGTTCCCACTCAGGTCTATTTACGACTAAAGTCTATACATGTTTGATCACTTCCCTGTCTTCAGAGAGTATGACGTGAGTCTCTCGGTTTTTCTAATTGGAATCGCTACTCCCCTCATTACCTCGGATTCTTCAACCACTCCAGAATTTTCAAGGCAGAAGATTGTCCAAGTTGCTAGCAGCTAACTTTGGGTCCTATTTTGAGAGTAAGTTCATCAACCATAGCCCAGGCTTTCCTTTAAGCCATGGTTTAGGACCAGGGGCAGGTGAGTCAACATGGATCTACGAGCTCTTGGTTTTATTTATGCTGGTTGTGACTATACAGGAGTCACCTGAAGTTTCTTGTGCTCACAGAAGAAACTTTCCTTTCGTCTATTACTCAGACCCTTCCTTGTGTGACTTTCCTTCCATACGAACTCCTCTCAAATGCCACCCCGTTACTCCTTCATTCCTGCAAGAATGTCAAAACAGCGCAGTTTACCTCTCTTTATTGTTTCTGCTTTGAGTAACCTACTGACCAAGGCATGTTCTTCTAAGTTCTTTTGCGTATTCTGTTTATGTTAACACACCATAGCCGTATACAGATCTTCTTACTGGTAACATTAAGTAACTTCCCGACAATATTAATCTTTCCAACATCGAATAACCTCACAGTTTCTTCTTACTTTAATACATACTTCATTCTCTTCTTTAAAATAATACACTCACTAGGAATCCGTTTCTTGCCAACCCATCTGTGTACCATACTTTATCATCAGTTTGTAAAATTCTTTAGGCATATATTTCATTATCTGTTTGTGGAGTATTTTTCAGCAGTTTTCATGTCTGTTATTTTCAAACGTAAGTGTCTCAAAGGAGAGTGCAAATGAATGGTGAGTGTGCAAGAGTTGAACAGTAGACTTACATGTCACTGCAAAGGGCTCTTGTTTCCAGTGAGTTAAAAACACTTTAAAAGTCCAGAATTATATCCCTTCTCCTTTCTGGTTCAACAATATATTTCCAGGGCCCCACACTGGCCCTCAGTGTTATTCCTTCCTTCCGAGTTTGAACATTAAGGGGTTCAAACCAAGGAGCATTCTGTTATTGCTAAAGGTCTGTTGCTCTGGTGCACCCCAGGACTTTCATTTTTGTTTCAATTGTATTAAGTTTACACAACCTACGCCCTGGAATACTCGTATTGGCACTTTTGCTGCTTGTTTTCCCACTGATTTTCATGAAATTGTGTCAAAAAGAAAAAAAAAGATTTTCTGAGTTTCCTTTAATAGTGAAACCCTAAGACATTCTGTAAAAAAGACACCTGCACATGAATGTTCATAGCAGCACAATTCACAATTGCAAAGATATGGAAACAACTCAAGTGCCCATCAGTGCATGAGTGGATTAATAAAATTTAGTATAACATGGAGTACTACTCAGCCATAAAAAATGGTGAATTACCTTTCGGATGGAGCTGGAGCCCATTCTTCTAAGTGAGTTATTGCAGGAATGGAAAAACAAACACCACATGTACTCACCATTACATTGGTGTTAATCAATCACCATTTATGTGCACGTATGGGAAATAACATGCATCCAGGTATCAGGCAGGTGGGAGGAGGAGGGGGGTTGGGTGAATTCACACCTAACGGGTGTGGTGCGCCCTGTCTGGGGAATGGGCACACTTGTGGCTTTGACTCGGGCAGTGCAAAGGCAATTTATGTGACCAATGCGTGTACTCTGTAATATTCTGAAATTTAAAAAATCGGTGAAATCCTTTCTTCAGACAAAATCCTACTTATAAGTCTATTTTTAAAACAGATAAAAAGCCATTTAGATCTGGTTTGGGCAGGGGTGAGGGAAAACTCAAGTGCGTGCCAGGACACACACACGTACACACAACACGGGTGTAGGTGTACATGCACAAAACCGTTCACGGTGGCCCGAGTCACAGAAGAAACTGTAAACAGAGGTCTCCTTTCCTGACTCCACCTCGGCTCTTAGAGCACTGATTCCAGAGACTAGTAATTTGCTTATTTTTTCCCCTCTAGACTAATGGGTGAACCTTTCCACTTGATTTACTCAAAATGAAAATAACAACCACTAGTCACTTGAACAAGTCAAGACTGATGGCACTGTGGGTCACAAGAGCAGGGAGGAGGGATGGGTGAATTCACACCTAACGGATACAGTGCGCCCTGTCTGGGGAATGGGCACACTTGTGGCTTTGACTCGGGTGCTTTAAAACTGAGCAGTGCACAACATGTACAACCAGCAACATGTGGTGGTCCTGCAAAAGCCTGGGTTAGAGGAGCACCAGGAAAGATGGGGCCCTAGTTTGTAGGTCCCTGGCAGAGTGTGATATTTTATTAAGAGGTGATTCTTTTCATTATTACTACAGCCACTCAGGGTCCAGTATCAATCCCCAGTATAGAGACAAGAAAGAGACTCAAAGGCTAGGGGAATGTTGCATGGGAGACCCTAATGATGAAATTGCCTGTGCATCTTGACTGTGGTGATGGTCACATGGATCTACACATGCGATAAACTTGCACAAAACTAAACGCACACACAGTGCATGTAAAACTAATAAAGTATGAATAAGATCAGTAAAATATATCAATGTCAATTTTCTGGTGAGGATGTTGTACCATAGTATGCAAATGTTAACTTTGGGGAAAACCAGATATGTGGGACCCGCTATGTCATCTCTTACAACTGCATGCGAATCTACAATTATCTCAAAATAAGACTTTTTTCAAAAAGATGGAGCTCTCATGAGAGGCTGGCATGCACCATTTGACCCTGGCCACGTTCATCAGAGTCTGGAGATGTGTCTCTTGGCTTCGCTGGCCATTAGTCACTCGCCAGTCCAAGCTTGTGATAAAAACGTTCTATTAATCTCTAGCAATCCGTGACATGGTTTATTTGTGTCTTTTTGCCTTAATCGATTTTGGCAGATGTTTGTCTAATTTGTAAGAGTTTTCAAAGGGAAGGGCCAGCTTTTGCTTTTCTTCAGCTTCTCTGTTGTATCTTTAACTTGCATTGTGTTCTATTAACTTCTGTTCTTATGTATTTATTTCCTTTCTTTCTGCTTTCAGGGACTATGTTTTTCATCTCAAGAAGCTGAATTTACATTTTTCAAACGCACCTATCCTGTTTTTCATCGTGTGCTGCATTATTGCTGTGGTTCATATTCCTTCTTCTTTCTCTTTAATCAACCTAAATTTGTTTATTGTATAGAATTGTTGTTTTATTATTTTCAGTTCTTGGGAGGCACGTTTCTCCATGCTCATGGCTGCTGACTGTCCTTCTTGGAGACAAGCTTCCTCAAATGGCTTGTCATAATTTATATTTTATTTTTGCACTATGAGTTCATCTTTAGTGGGGGTGGTTTTGTTCTGTGGGAATTAATGTGTCTTGAATTATGAAAATACCTCCATAGAATGGTTTCTCATTTGCTTGTCAGGACAGTAAAATTTTCAGGGCTGTGTCACAGGCTTTGTGTTGATTTCTAGCTTTGCAGTTGCACTATCACACAGGTAGCGTAAATGCGAACCTCAAATTTACGTGTGGTAGAGGTCGAGGCTTTCTTTGTTTTGTTTTTTATCTTTAATTATTTGAATGCTCTACACCGTTCTTTTTATTCTACTAATGGATACGTTTAACTTAAATGCACACACATACACAGTTAAACAATATGCACACGCTTGCTTGAAATTCTCGAAATTGTATCCTTTCATTAACAGCATCAGGATTAAAATAGTACATATAGACTATCCATTATGAAAGGTGAAGAAGATGTACTTTTATTTCTAGTAAATGAAAGTATTTCTAGTGATGCATCAGTCACTCACTTCCCGGTTTTTACTGATACAATTTGAAATTTTAGTCAAGAACTTTTATAGTAGCTTTTTTTTTTTTACCTAATTTCTCTTTGGGAATTCTTTTCTATAGTTCATTCTGTTATGATTTATATTTATTATGATTTTTATACTCATATCTATGTTTAACTGAGTTTGGTGTTTGCCAGATTGGTTCTTTTATAACATGACTTCTTCCATTCTTGTGAGTGGTTTTTTTCCCCCTTAATTCTGGGATGGCATGTTTTACTATTTTCCACACCTGCCCAACCCTCTGGAAAAGAATCAGAGACAACATAGCTCCTGAATCTTTGTGTATCAGAAAATGTCTTTCTGTAACCTCACAAATGAAAAACAACATATCTCAGTGTATAATTTTGGGGTCATATTATTTCACACTCAAAAATTTTGTTCTGTTGCTTTCTGGCTTTTAAATTTAAGCAAGAAAAAGAAATATGGCTAACATTGTCTTTATTTACCTTATTGAGAGACATTTTTCTAGCCTAGATGTTTATCTGAGTATTTCCACATCAATAATATTTAAAAATATGTATCAGAATATGGATCCTATTTTTAAGTTGTACGTGGAGAACTCTTTACATTTGAAGATTTAAGTTTTTATTCTGTCAAGGACCTTACACTGTATCCTTTATTATTGCTTCTGTTCCATTTATTTTGTTCTCCTCTTCAGTAACACCAATTATCTGTCTTTTATATGTCTGTTCTTTTCTCTAAAATGTGTTTTTGTTGTCTTCACACATGAACACACATGAGCAGATGATAGAAACAGAAGAAATATTCATCTTATTGATCTCAGTGCCTGGCCTTTTCATCTGCAAGTTTCTCAAATTAATTTTCCATAAATTTCTACCTGTTGCTTATTTTCATCACAGATCTCAATGTCCGTTTTAATTCTGCTATTGCATTTTGGCTTCTTTACAATCTTTCCTTGCCTCATCTAGTGAACTATTTTTCTAGCCACTTCTTAACTCTATCCATTTTTGGAAAAACCTGTTGTCTTAATATTTCATCTTTCATTTTCATTATTCTTCCATTTTTTTTTGAATTTTGTTGAAAACAAAATGCATTTCTACTTTCTGTTGTGCAGATGAAGATGCCAGTCACAGAAAAACCCAAATAAAATGGGCTTCAATAATAAGTTAAAAGGTTATTTCATAGAAGAAGAAGTCAAGTGTTAGAGTTGGTTCAGTGAGATGCCCGCGAGTGTCATTAGGGGCCCAAGTTCTTTGAAGCTCTCCGCTTTGCCACCTCACGTTGGCATTGCCCAATACAACTTCTTTCTCAAATCATTAAATTTTTTGGAAAATAAAAAACAGTAGCAACGCCCTGATTGGCTTAGGAAATTCAGGATTCGCTCATAGGTCTGGGACAAGGGTCATCCTTCCCTGAGACACATGGGAATGTGTAGGCACCAAAACTAGTTTGGGGTCTCTGCCAGAAAGGAAGAAGGTAGGGATGGCTCTTGGGTAGACAGTCAACACTGACTGCTTTTCTTCTTTTGAAAATTATATATATATATATATATATCAGCATATATATCAGATACATGTATCAGATATATATGAGATATATATATCAGCATGCAGACTGCCATTTTCCTTGCTGTTAGCATGGTGGATTTTTTCCTAAGCCACATGTTGTCTTGTTTCTGTTTATTTAAATTTAAAGAGGACATGGTCACTCTGAGCCTGGTGTTTGCCAGTAAACAGAGCAGGTGGATTCTCATTGTTGTCTTCACTATCCAGTGAATTAATATTAGAATCCTTTTCATCTGGCTTAAGCAAGAGGAGTCATGGATGTTTCCAGCCCCCGTCCTTAGGTAGAGCATCTCAATTACCCTTCCATCTGGGGTGAGGGCTGTGGAAGAAGAAATCCACGCTGTTCTTACAAAGGAGAGGATTGATTTCCTTATCAGAAAGAGTAAATGAATCCAGGAAGCATTTTCCCATGACTGTTCCCAGCATAATTGTTTCCTAAGGCTGAACCTGCATCTGGAATACAAAGATACCTTCTTTTGTCTTTGCCATATCAAAGAACCCAATGAAGGAGCATGAGGAGGAGACTGGGCTTGGAGATCCCTGACCTTACTGTTTGGTTGCTAGGGTCTCTGACTCTCTGATCCCAGGAGAGAAAGTGGGAAAAGGCAGAGCACTTTTTCTGTTCTTCAGGCCCATGGGTGTGCTTTACTTCAAGTACAAAAGTCTATCAGTATTAACTGCAGATCGTATAATGTCCATTTCCACTCCATAGAAAATGGCACAGTGGGGTGGCATTCTACTTACTATTAGTTTTACAAGTTCAACCCTAGGCATTTGATCAGACATAGGAAACAGAGAGAAGGTAAATCCACCTGTCATTACATCAAATGAGGGTATGTCCCCGAGGGGACATAAGATGTGGGATGTGAACCTACTGTTCCTTGGGGTCACAAATCCCACACACCTGTGCTAGTGTGAGTATAGATTTCAGAAACGCAGAACAGATTTTTCTTACAACAGGACTCCTAAGCACAGCCAACTGCTTCATCTTATGTTTCACTGAAGAAACTGTAATCACTTCCAACTCTGTAGGGGCAACTGCCTATGTTGAATCAGCTGAAAGATGGTCTTACGCAATTTCAGAGATTTTTAAGAAATTTTTAAAATGATGAAGTCTTTACGTACATGTTAAGTGTAATGCTGCTATAATTAATGGATATCCCCCTCAAATCCTGGTACTAGGTTAGTTGACAGATTTAGATTTCAATACGATTATGAGTTTATCATCTTGAGGCTTTGTTGGTAGTTGGTGGGGGATGAGAGATGAGGCATTGACTGCTAGCCAGATGCCACCTTGAGACTTCTTGCAGTGGAATCCCATTCAACAGTTGCAATAACCTTCTTAGATGATGATGATGATGACAATTAATCATGATCATCACCAATGACACATAAAAATCTTAGGCTCAAAGTGAAGTTGACCTTTGAAAAACACAGGTTTGAACTGTGCTGCTCCACTTATAGGCAGATTGTCTTCTGCCTCTGCCACCCCTAAGACAGCAAGACCAACCCCCACTCCTCCTTGACCTACTCAGTGTGCAGACAATGAGGATGAAGACCTGTACGATGGTCCACTTCCACTTAATGAACAGTAAATATTTAATATATTTTCTGTTCATTCTTATGATTTTCTTAACAACATTTTCTTTAAGAACACAGCATATAATACAGATAACATACAAAATAAGCATTAATTGTTTATGTTATTACTAAGATCAACAGTGGGTTATTTGCAGTTAGATTTTGGGGCAAAGGTTATACGTGGATTTTCAACTACACAGGGGGTCAGGGTCCCTAACCCCCACGTTGTTCAAGGGTCAACTGTAACTTACTTGAGGTCCTATAGCTAGAGAGTTGTGAAGTTTCATATTTGAGTCCAAGTTTTGTCTTCAGACTCTGTACTTTGACTCTGATGCCTGCTGTCCCCACAACCCTCATGGTGTTGGTTCTAATCACACCTCTACGCCACGCAGGTGACCCGTCCTCCTCCTGACTTCTAACCCTCTCTTCCCTCCCAGGCTCTCCCCTCCCAGTAAGCAGTCTCTAAATATCTACCCATCCACTCTTCGTGCTCTCCTGCCCTAAAGGGCACTCAGATTTGGGAGGAACCATGACAGAAGAAATAAGAAATTGATACTGGTACCAGAAACTATGGGAATTTGCTTGGCTAGTTAAGAAAATTTGCCTTCACTCCATGAAGACTTTTGCTAAGAAAAACGACTTGATCAAAGCTGTGTAAAGAGAACTGTGAAAGCAGAAAGGGCCATTAGGAAACTGATGGGATAGTCCTAATATGAGGACCTGAACTAGGGCCATAGCACAGGAATAGAGTAAAATAGATGGCTTTGGAGGGTGTCATGAAGGAAAGTAGAGAGAGGACAAGGAAGGACAAGGGAAGCCCTAAAAGACTCCCTAGATACCCTCTCCAGGTTGTGAGTTCTCATGCGCCCAACAAGACGTCTCGTACAATATCAGAACAGCTGTTGATTTTTACTGCTCCCTGGATACCAGACACTGTACTGAGCACTTAGCATGTGCTGTCTCTTTGAATCCCCACAATGCTCATTTTCTCTGTATTATAGGTGAAGAAACTGAGGCTCAGAAAGATGTGTCACTTGGCCAAGGTCACAGAGCCCATAAATGGTTTATTAATGATCCAAACTCCATTCTGTGTGATTCCAGGACCCTGACTCTTAGCATTTCTTGGGGTGCAGATTGTGTCCTTCTCATGGGACATGGACAGACCTTTCCTTAAATGGTTATGTAAACATTTTAGTGAGCATGAAAACGAAACTAGCACAGAACACCTATGATTTCACATTTCACTGTCATTTGTAATGAGGCAAAGTAAAGAAAACATAGTTGAAAGTTGTCTTAAAGAAAAGTTTTGGAGGGATGATGGCATAGATCTGCACTGTTCAGTACAGTAGCCACCGGCCTCATCAAAGTAGAACTCATTTCCTCAGTCCCACGAGGCACATTTCAAGTGCTCAACAGCCACCGGTGGGAAGTGGCTACCTTATTGAACAGTGCAAATACAGAACATTTGAGTCATTGTATAAAGTTTTGTTGGCTAGTGAGTGCTGGGCTAGAGCTATCTTACACTAGATCAATGTCTTCTTATTTAGAGTTCACTCGAGCTCTAAATCAGCTCTCTTTCGAACTTTAGCTCTGGGTAAGTCTGTGTGCACCTGCCTTGTCCAACACAGTAGCCACTAGTCACCAGTACCTGTTGAGCGCTGGACATCTGGCTAGTCTGAATTGAAATGCTCCCTAGGTGTAAAATACTCATTGGATTTCAAAGCCTTTGTATGAATAAAGAATGTGAAATATGGAATTAATAATTTTTATACTGATTATATGTCGAAATGTTATTTGGGATCCATTGGATTAAATAAAATATATTATTGAAATTAATTTCACATGTTCTTTTTTCCCTTATTTGACATTACCAAAAGAACATTTTATGTTACCTGTGTGATTTGCTATACATTTCCACTGGCCAGCACTGCTCTAGACCTCTTTGCCCCGCTGCCTGACTCCAGAGCTCTCTCCCTTTCTCTGTATCTACACTGCCCCATACAGTAGCCATAAGCCACGTGTAGATATTTCCATTTAAATTAATTAAAATCAGGCCGGGCGCAGTGGCTCACGCCTGTAATCCTAGCACTCTGGGAGGCCGAGGCGGGAGGATAGCTCAAGGTCAGGAGTTCGAAA
>CAUYRT010071032.1:0-23665 GCA_963574885.1 Lepilemur ruficaudatus
TAGTAAGCTCTGAATTAGACCCCCAGTGGAGGGGAACTTAAATCCATACAGAGAGGATCAACATGAAGGTGTAGTTATATTTAAGCATCAAGTCTTCAACACTGATTATTCATTTTCACTGCCTTTATCTTGATGGAGGACTCATTACGGGTTGTGATGTTTGTGAGTCAAGGATGGGTAATGGTCGATGGCTTTGCACAGAATCACTGCTCTTGGTGGTACACTGTTTCTTCACTTAACACTATCAGGTCCCTTAGGAGAAAGGGAGCTCATGTGCCAATTGACAGGAGTTGCAGAATGATCCACAATATGATTTAATGTGGCCACAGAACTTTTAACATGTAAGACTTTGAACATCATGTTGGAATCGTGGTCTGTTAAAATATGAAGGTAGGTTAGTGTTCAAGGCTTTCTATGGTTTGCACAAACACGCACACACACACGTGCACACATGCACACATTATTAAACTTTTAGCAAATAATGACTTTCAATCCAGGTAGAGGGAATGTGGAAACTGAGGAGACGTAAGACTGGGTGGATCTTGGTTATTATCAGTCAAAGTTTCAGTGACAACCCAGGGCTTAGCAACAAAGTCTGCTTACTTGCTCTGGGACAAAACACAGTACTTAATCTCCAATTCTTTTCTGTTGACCTCCAATATCAGATCAGTTTCCACTTTCCACACAATGGAAAAATCCCTCGAGTCCATCTGCAGTCTGCACTGGGCAGATGAGAACACCTGTTTAGTCCTAAAGTTTACATAGGAGAAGATTTCTTAAAATTATTATGGGTTTTCCAATTCATTCAAAAGCACTAAGGGAACTCCATAGCAATCTGACGCAGCACCATATCAAAGAAAATGATCCAAGTGCTTACATAAGATGTGTGAATTTGAGTCATGCTATTCTATGTCTCTCCAGCCTGGAGTTATTTTTATATAAAAACTATTTAAGTCTTCTGCATTCATGATTAGTTACCAAAACTGTGCCTGGCAAAGTAGCCTGGTGGTCAGTTTTTCATTGTGTCTGGGGGACACAGTGATGACACACATGTAATATGTAAGTACTATGCACATAAATGTTTTCTTAAAGCAATTTAGAGAATCCTATTTTATAATAAAAAATATTCACATTCTCAGTCACCAACTGCTTGAGCACCCACCTGGATTCACAACCAAGGGCAATTTTAAACAGATACTTAAACATCTCAAGGAGTCAATTCAATTACCTGTTATCATGTTTGTAGTTCCCACCTCAGGAGGTGACTCTTCAGTTTCAGCGCACGCCATGCCGGCAGGTAAGTGTCTGTGGGATCTTTGTCCAGGGCTGTAACTGCTCTCGCTCTCTCCTCATCCTTCCGCCTGCTCCTCACGCCCTCCTCACACGCAAGCATGGGGAGGACAAAGAGGGGGGTACAGATCAAAAGGGGCACACCGCCGCCTTGCTGCTGCCCGGAGTGGCAGGTTCCTGGACAGAAGACTCCCAATTCCCCACCTGTGCAGACCATGAGGGTCTGACACGGAGTCACCAGCAATGTCCTCATCAGAGTCTCTCAACACAGGGACCAGGGTCTCACCTGAAGCACGGCAGCCCCCATTCCAGAGTCTTCCAGGGTGACAGGACCCCGAACTCCCCTGGAGTCTCACGATGCCTGAGATGACACTTGGCCGGCACCAGCCCTCCAGGCTCCTCATCCAGTTAAAGAGATGCCCTCGGCGGTAAGGATGGAACAGACCTAGTTTCAGATGAATTGAAACTAGAACTATATTGACTGTCTCGACCTAGCACCTGACGGGGCCGAGGCCCCCGCATCTGGCTCCCCACTGCTCCAGCCCTCTGGCCACGCCTTGCCATCTGTGCACAGGGGAGGCACACTCCTGCCTCGGAGCCTCTGCACTTGCTGCCTCCTCCCACAAATACCCCTCATACCGTTGCGGTCTCTGCACAGACGCCGTGTGTCACAGAAACTCTCCTGACACAAACACTCTTCCTCCTTCATTTTTCTTCTGGCCATGGACCCCTCCTGCCATCCAGCACCCAGCAGCATCTGTTTCCTGTCCCCCTCCCCACCTGGGTGCAAGCTGCAGGACTGTATCCCTGGGGCCTGGTGAGTACTTAGTCATTTTTCAAGGACCAGATTTCCATAATATTAAATGTATTGTGAAAGGCAACAGCAATGAATTTTCCTCTTATCTACACTGGCCACTGGTGGCATGGGTGTGGGCCCTCGACTTATGTAACTAAGTCTCTCTCTGCCACCGTCCTCAACTGTTAAATGGGAATTAGAATAATACCACCCCCACAAAGTTATACAAATTAAATTACATGTGGGGACTGTGCAGGGCACCCAGCAAGCACTCAGTGAGTATTCACAGACCTATATTGCTATTATTTTGCTATGGAAATGGGTAGGAATCATGTAAAACGCAAGGCTTCTGAAGTAGACAACAACCCTTTCACTTTGGGTCAGACATAATGTGTCATGGGATTGGCTTTCTATCTTCCAGGTCTGCCTTGGGAGGGGCACCCGAGGGTGAGCCAGGCACACCTGTTGAACATATTCTGCAAGGTCCCCGCACCACTGTCAGGGCCTGCAGGCATAGACAGTCCACCATGACAGTGCTCCAGCCCTTCGCACACAAGCTGCCCAGACTCTCAGCCTCTCCGGGCAGTGTCCAGGGACTAGGAATTGAAAGACAATCAGCTTTGAAAAGGTATTCAAGACAAAATGGCAAATAAGGGCAAAAAAGTCTTCAGAATTGTGGTCTTAAAAGACTCTAAGTCAGAAGGTTCTGAAATGCAGACACAGCCCTGTCCTGCCTGAACTCATCCTGGTTCTGCTTTCCTTGCCTTCTAGAAATGATTTACCATATATACCTTTCAGTACTGTCTAAAATCCTGCTGGCAATTTATATGTCCTGAAATAATAATTCAGAAGTGTTGTGTGCTACTTACCGTTTGAAATACAACCAAAGGTTACTGCATTATTTCTGCAATTAAGGAAATTCATATGTATCTTACTTACTGGATTCACTTCAGAGCTGCTCTTGGGACCGCTGTCCTCTCCTACGTGGGAACACATACTGGGAGGTTCACACAGTAAATAATGTAAGTACTATTTTTTTTTAAAAGTCATAATATTATAACATTGATCTAAACTCACCCAATTTTGTCCCTTAATTCTTACTGAATCCAAAACCAGTCTCTTTCACATCAAAGGAGCCTTGCTCCTCTTTAGAAATGGACAAAATACCATTTCATTGCTTCAATATAATCTCCAATCACAATTTTGGCTTTGATAATGGTTTCATGTGGGCATCCTCCAAGTTCCAGGAGCCATGCCTTGGTGCTACTCCTCCCGTCTCAGCTCTGCACGCTCACGTGGAGAAGGTTCGCGGACACAAGTCTGATGATACGGCTGTGCAGAGTGCCGGCATGTCAGTTCCATCCCTCTGAAGCAGAGGACAAACAGTTCAAGTTACTCAACTACTTCCTGAAACAGAAAGCTCTCTACTTCCTCATCGAGCTCAGCCCCTCAGCCCACTGCAATGAGGCTTCCATTCCCACGGCTACTTCTAAATCCTTTCCCTGATACCCCCACCACCAGCTACCTCCCACATCCCCTCCCACATCCACAGTCCCTCCCCTGTGTCTGCCCTGGTCCTCTGACCTGAGTGTCTCCATTTGCCCTCCTGCTCCTCTCTGCCACCCACCCCCAGGTGTAACGCTGGCTACTGCCCACTGCCCACTGCCAGCCCCCTGCCCCTGGAGAGTGGCATGTAGCCTGCTCTGGACTCTGAATCCCACCTCCACCTCCAGGGACACCTTGGATCTCTCCCAGTCCCCCTCACAGATGCACCCAAAGTGCAGTCCTGCTCAGCCCGAGCTCACAGCCTCCACTCCCCGGCCTCCTATTTTCTCCGACTCTGCCTCCCCCTCCACTCAAGGCTCAGGATCAACTGAGGAAATACAGGCGAAGACTTTAGCATTCGTCTCACAGCTTTCCCTTCCTCCTCTGGTTGTAACTATAGACAACCAGAACCAAGGATGGGCAGTGGTTACCTGAAGGAAGGAAGAGTTTTGGAAATAATGAGGAAACAATAATAATAACTAAAAACACCTTTGCCTTTGTTATTGCCAAGACTAGCTGGGAAGAGCTCCTGCTGGGCTAAAGCCATCCTCCCGCCTCAGCCTGCCAGTAGATGGGACTACAGGCATAGCACCACGCACAGATAGTGGCAGGTTTCTTGAGTGCCTACTGTATGCCAGGAACACTACATATTAGCCCATTTACATATACGACTACTTTTACATATAATCGTGTGTATATATATATATATGTACAAACTTCACATGTATCTCAGTAATGTGGACCGGTCTAATCTAACCACTTGGGCTTCAATTCCCATTTGAAGCCTTTGAAATCAAAACTGCAGTTTCTGAGAGGAGATATTGTGCCCCAAGACCTCAGCATCAATTCCTGCCCGTTTCCAGCCGGCCTTGTAGCTTTCAGCCTTGCCAGCCCCACAGGCATGCAGGCCAGTTCTGTGAAACAATCTCTTATATATGTATTCTATACTCCCCCACTGGCTCTGTGTCCCTAGAGAACCCTGATGGGCACAGGGGGATCTGGAAATGGACTGTTCATAGCAACAGGAGGAGGAGGAGGAAGGAGGAAGACACTAATGGCCCAGTGCTGGGAGGACGTGATGTGGAGAGAAATTAGCAGGACCAGAACAAGGACTCAGACAGGGCAAGGGCAGCCCAAGCTTGCGGCAGGAGCACAGGGGGACACAGGGTCCCAGGAACGCTACAGAAGAGATGAAGTGGAAACCCAATCCTGAGTCTACTGTCCTCTCAGGAGCAGCACAGGTGTCCGGCTGTCAGATGTCATGCTGGTCACTCACTGAACTCTGTCTTGCAATTCTCATGATGAACAAGGAATGCATCAGTCCTGAGGGCCTGAGAGCCAAGGTGAACTGGCTGCAGTCAGGGGGTGGAGGGGATAGAGGGACAGAAAGCAATGGGACTCCTGTGCCAGGCCAACCCAGTGCCTGGGCTCCAGGTTTTCTGTGTCCTCTCCTCTGCCAGCCTTTCCCACCTAGACAGCTCCTCTTCTTACTCCAAGATCAGAGGCATGAGATGCCTCTCCGGCCTTGGAAACCTCCTGGGCACCCAGGGCACATGCTGAGGAGGGCCAGGGTCCTGCTCTCTGTGCACCCAAATCACCTGCTGAGCACTGCTGAGGAAGGAACCAGGGGTGACAGCTACATCAAAGGGCACTCGAAGGTGGACAACCTGCAGGAGTCCACTGAGCCCTCCCACGAGATGGAACACTCAGAAAGAACCCAGTGAGCAGCTCACGGGGGCTAGAACACTGGTTAGCATCATCCTCAGCTCTCCTGAACTACAAAGCACAAGGGATCTTCCAGTGAAGATGTCAAGGGAAGATGAAGGGAGCCCACGCCTCTGTGCCTGAGGACTAGGGACAGCACAGCACACAGGCAGGAGAATGCACAGGGCCGAAGCACAAGGGGGCTTTACCTTCTAGTTAGGAAGCAAGTTGGCTCCTGAGGCTTACGGCAGGCAGCATCTCTGTCCACAGCAGCAACAGCAACTCGGGCCCCTGTGGGAGTCACAGCCTAAGGGCATCTTCATGCCCACACACGGAGCTCCTCAGGGCTGAGATGCTCCCCCTAACATCCACGGCCCCACAGCCCCGAACATCGTATGCCAGGGAAGCGAGGATGCACGCTCAACATGCAGACCCGCAGCTCTGTCTGTTACAGAGAACTCTCTGGAAGGAACACAAGAACTGAACAATGGCGCCTGCCTGCTTGGGAAGGAGAGAGCAGGGACTGAAGCCAAGGGGAGACCTCACTGCACCTTGTCAAACTCCAGAGTTTTACAAGATGAGTATGCTGCCTGTTGATAAATAAGTTTAAAACAACTGCCTGTGTGGTGGAAGCGAGCGTGAGTGGGCAGAGGGGCTGGGCCCTGGCAGGAAGGAAGAGGCACTGCCAGGGAGCCCTGAGAGGTGAGGCGGGCGGTGAGCTGCCCACCAACCTCAGTAGCACCAAGGGCCTGTCCCAAGGCTCCCATGGAAGCTCGGTGGCCACGACCCACAGCTGAGGCCGGGGAGACACTTGGGCTCAGCAAAGGGGAACCCCCCAGAGTGCGCCCCCTAGGTCCAACCTGCCACGCAGAGTCTTCCACGGCTCCAGAAGCCAGGCCGGCGCGTGCCATTTCTTCATCCCTCGATTCAACTCTTTGGCTCACAATTAACCTCAGAGTAGATTTCAACACAGATTTGTTGGTAAGTATAAAAAGGAGATAACTGGCATGTGGTAATAAGAAAGCTGATTTGGATGTATCCATATAACCGAGAAATTCAAAGTAATCACCATAATGAGAGACTTTATCATTTCCAGGGAAGTAAATTTGAGAACTTTTTCATTATTGTTTCTGTTTCATGACTTGAATAAAAAATACTGTGCCTGAAATTTCTCAAAATATTAAATGTTCAATTGAGCAGTATTTTTCTCAAGTAATCTATGAATGATACAAACCATCAAGATGAAACACTCAAAAATATGGTACTTAATCCTAAGGGGGCTCTGTAAGTGTGATCTCCATCTTTGGTACACACACACTGAAGGACTAGCCTGAGCGGAGAAGCAGGATCCAGCACCCTCTCCTACCTCCTTCCTGCAGGAAGCACGTGGGGAGGGCTGTCTACAACCTGGCACTCCAAGTCCACAGGGAGGCGGAAGTCAGTGAGAGCCCTGCTGTGACAGGGTGTGCACCACAGTACCATGCCAGAGCCGTCACTTTTGAACAGCATTTGGCGAGGCCGGCCACAGAGGAAGCTCCTTGAAAAGCCCACATCACTGCTGAGCTGTTTCCTTATCTTTGGGTGGGAAAAAGACAACTGATCTTTATTTTCTTCTTTACATTTGTCTACATTTTCTGAACTTTTGAAAATAGTACATACAACTTAGAAATCAGAATGAACAAAGCTACTGGTGTGCATGTGTGGGTATGTACAAATGTTATGAGGCTGTGAGTTCACCCATGAGGGTTCCTAGAGCAAGAAACCTTCTACAGTGGGAGTTTCCATGGTTAACGAGGGGATTCAATGTCATCAAATCATAAACACATCCATCTTAATACATTCAACAATGGACAGATTTCCAAAACAGGCTTCCTTACCTTTTGCAAGCCGAAGATTCTAGTCTATCAGGACTTTTAGTTCTACAATTAAAACAACCTGCAGAAGATAACAATAATAATAAAAGCAATACCCACAAGAACTACAAAGTTATGTAAAGTTGGCGACAACAGAAAGAAGATGAGAGACAGACAGAGTAAGGCCAAACAATGTGGCTTTATTGAGCGCTCCCGGGCGAGGTTCACGGGTCCCGAAGATTGGGGCCCGAGAACTAGCGCCCGTTTGAAAGGGGTGAGGGCTTTTATGCTATTTGAGGCGGGCCGGGGGATTTTGGTGGGAAGAGTTGGGGATTTTCCACTGTGACCTTTGGAGGTTATTGAGGATTAGGAGGGGTTGGTGGTATATGCAGAATCCGGGGATCGTTTTGAAACTTTCTTATCTGGGTGGGCATCTGGGTGTGGTTATCCTTCAACTTAGCTGGGCCTAACAGTCACCTTTGTGGGTCTCTCTTCTCTTTAGGGAGGGGAGGGGATGCCCACCACCAGCCATACATTCCAGCCTTTTGGTTATAATGGGCACCGCACTTTCTGACTACTTCCTGCTAGGAGGGGGCGTAGTTAGGGGTTACAGGCCTGGGTTGGCTGGTGGAGGGGTGCCTGGTAGGGGGGAATACGGATGAAGAAGCAGTTGGTTTACTGCCACTCGAGACAGCTCTTGTCAGTGGCACTGGAGGAACTGTAAAAGACAGGGAGCAAAGAGAAAAATTAGATAGATAATGACAACAGGTCCTATTAGTGGCCAGGTAGCCAAAGGAGACTGTATCCAGCTGAAGGGGGATACACTCTGGCGGTGGTTGTGTAGGTTTTCACACAGGTTGGTGAGTTTTTCTATGTTCTGTTTTACAAGGCCCGATTTGTTGACATAGTAGCAGCATTCTTTATGAAGGCAGATGCAGGTCCCTCCCTTTTTGGCCGTCAGCAGATCTAATGCTCTTCGATTTTGGAGAGTAAGCTGAGCCAGCGAAGTTGGCTGTCTTTGTAGTGAGGCCTGCGAAGCAGACGTGGTTTCTAGGGCAATTTGTAGGCGATCTGCAAAACCTAGGGCAAAAAAGACACTGTAGCCCAGGGCGCCTCCCTCGAGCCCTGAAGCTGTGATGGAGGAGGCCAGGGTGTACCATGACCAGTAGGCTAGTCTTGGACGGGACTCTGGGAGAAGCCACCCAAACTAAGACTCACCATATAGGGTTAACTGAGGGACCATCATGACAGGGAAACAAGGACCCGGGGTGGAAGTGTATCTGAAACCCCTTATTGTCTTTATAGAACATGTTACCCTGACAGGCCTTTGGGGAGCTGTTGGCAGAGCCAGCCATACAGGTGTTTTTTTTAAGGAGAGGGACTCATCTACCTTAAATCTCCAGACATAAATTGAATCAGGAGCAGGTGTTGGAAGGCTCAGAAGATATAGAGGGTGAGTAAGACGGAGTTCAGTGGGGCCCAACCTGGTGGCAGGAGTAGGACAGGGAAGCATCTTGAGGTGGGGACCTCTTCATGCGAGAGATGTGATGCCAGGAACCTGCAGGATTGTTTAGAAGTTTTACATAGGTGTCATTAGGACAACTGTATGGGGCCCTGTCCACCGAGGCTCAAGGGGCTTTGGGTGAAGTCTTTTAAGGAGCACCGAGTCACCAGGCTGGACACTTGCGTGAGGGGTATCAGAGTCGGTCTCTTCAGTCTTCTGCAGCCAAACCCAAAACTGTCAACGGCAGGTCTGAGGGTGGAAGGACTGACTCTCCGGACTTTTGTCCCAAGGGGCAATCATTCTTCCAGTGTCCCTCTTGACCACAGGCCAGAAAAGGTTTAGTGGGCTGACATGGCTGCGGGCACCGGTTGGCCCAGTGGCCCTCCTTACCGCATTTGAAGCAGGTACCCGGGGGAATGCAGCTTATAGCCTTTGATGAGGTCTGGTGTTCCACTGGCGCCGCCGGCCACAGAGCTACAACCAAGGCTTGTGCCTGGATCTGTGCCTTCTGGTGGGCACGAGCCTCCTTTTGGGCCTCCGCCTGCTCATCTCGGGAGTTAGAAAGTTAAAAAACTTTAAATGCCATATTTACCAGGTCTTGGATAGGGGTCTGAGGGCCCTCCTCTGCCTTTTTGATTTTTTTCCGGATATCAGGAGATGATTGGGTAATAAAGCGGGTTGTAAGGACAGTGGCCCCTGCTGGGGAAGTAGGGTCTAAGCAGGTATACTGGATGAGAGTATCCGTAAGCTGACTGAGGAAGGCTGTGGGATTTTCATCTGGCTTCTGAATGATTTCTCTAAGCTTGTCATAATTTACTGCTCGGTGGGCGGCCGCCTGAAGCCCAGCAAGAACACACTGTAACATGCAGTCTCAGCAACTTCTTCCGTCTCGCCCGGCCAGGGTACCCAGGTTGATATTCCCACCCTGTCTCTTGGCAAGGAACAGCCCCCACTGGCATGGTGCGGTCTGTAAGGTGAACTTGGTTAGCGTGTCCCTGGGCCGCAGCCCAGACACATTCCTTTTCATCACTGGTAAGAGTGGAAGACAGAATAACAAAAATGTCATGCCAGGTGAGGTCATGTGCCTGTGTGAGATAGCGGAACTCTTTGGTGCAGGCTGTGGGGTCGTTAGAAAAGGAGCCTAAATGCTTCTCAATCTGAGAGAGATCAGAAAGGGAGAAGGGAACATGTGCGCGCACGACTCTTTCCGTGCTGGCTACTTCTCGCAGGTTACAGAAGAGGGTTTGGTCTGAGGGTCCCGTGTGGGATCGAATGTTGTGACTGACAGGGGACGTTGGCAGAGAGCAGTCTCGAGTGGTAGCAGAGGACGGCGTGGCACTAGGAGGAGAAGAAGGAGGGCCCGCATATGGTGGAGGCCAAGCAGGGGGCGAGGTAAGGGAGTCAGGCGGGTCAGAGAAGGCAGAAGAGGTTTCTAAAGGGTCCTTCGGCTGAGAGGTGGAAGAGGCCAAGGACAGCGGAGGATTCCACACAAGGAGGATCTGTGGCGGGTCACAGGTCTGACAGAGGGAAGAACAAGAGTGCAGGTAGAAGAAAGCCTGGACATACGGGATCTCCCCCCGTTTGCCATTTCGGTGACAAAAATTATCGAGATCTTGTAAGATGTTGAGATTGAAAGTCCCATTTTTAGGCCACTATGAGCTGTTGTCCAATTTGAACATCGGCCAGGCGGTGTTACAACAGAAAATGAGTCGCTTGGGCCGAATGTCAGGCTTGAAACCCAGGGCTGTGAGATTGGCCAAGACACAGCCCAGGGGCATGCTAGATTCGATTTTGGAGGTTTGACTGCCCATGGTGCCCTAACCCAATGCAGAAAGGACCAGATCGGGGAGCTGGCGTCCCAGGTCACCGACCAAGCCTTGGAGAGAAGGCTCTGAGCCTTGGGAGGAAGGCAGCAAGAGTACAGGGGACGTCTCCACCAGTATCTTGTGCCTGGCTGGAAGGACTGACTGAGTGGTCTAGGCATCCCTAAGACACTCAGGTCCTTAAGGCAGAGGGTCTCTGACCTGGGCCCAAGGTTTTGTGGACAGAGACCCTGGAATGGATAAATTGGGCTAGGACCCCAAGGGCAGAGGAACTTACCCAGGCCAATTAGCCGACTGGCGTCCGGTGGAAGTCCCGGTCCGAGGTCAGGAAGACACGAGAGGGGAGGGCATCACCAAGGCCCTGAGAAAGGCCAGCGTGGCCAAGACTACCCTCCCGGGTTTCGGCACGAAATGTAAAGTTAGCGACAGCAGAAAGAAGGTTAGAGACAGACAGAGTAAGGTCAAACAATGTGGCTTTATTGAGCGCTCCCGGGCGAGGTTCACGGGTCCCGAAGATTGGGGCCCGAGAAGTAGCGCACGTTTGAAAGGGGTGAGGGCTTTTATGCTATTTGAGATGGGCCAGGAGCTTTAGGCAGGAAGAGTTGGGGATTTTCCACTGTGACCTTTGGAGGTTATTGAGGATTAGGAGGGGTTGGTGGTATTTGCAGAATCCGGGAATCAAAACTTTCTTATCTGGGTGGGCATCCAGGTGTGGTTATCCTTCAACTTAGCTGGGCCTAACAGTCACCTTTGTGGGTCTCTCTTCTCTTTAGGGAGGGGAGGGGGTGCCCGCCACCAGCCATACAACTTAAAGTTGTTAACAAATCATGCTTGTTAACGGGTTCTATGAAATACCATCCTGAGAAGACAAAAAGGTTCCTGTCATGCAAACAACTCCAGCAACACCCAGGAGAACACCTAGGTCTTTGGACCTGTGCCCAGGCTGTGCTTCATGCTAGTGCCAACAGCTCCATCACCTGGAAATGGTCATGACAGACAAAACCCACATGATATTTGAAAACCAAAGTCTCCATGGCAGAGAAAAATGCTCACAATAGAATGTTAAAGGAAAGGTAGCACATATTTAATGCAGAGAGTACAAACACCTCTGTAAGTATCTCAGGAAGGAAACTTACCAGAATTCTCAGCCTCATCCTGCTTCTCCAAGAAAGTCAGCGAAAACCTTTTCTGTTCTGCTAATTCTCAGTGAAATGTCAGTCCGAAGGGGGAGAGCTTTGGCCCAGAGATCCATATCTGGAGGAAGCCTCAGAGGTGCGGCCTCAGGAAATGCATGTGTTTGGCCAAGCAGGGCAGCTCAAAACCCAAGGGTGCACACGTGTGTGGTGCTCTCCAACACACGGGTCAATCCTGTCAGGCCTCCTACCACAGGCAGCAGGACCAGGGACAGGGATGGGGTTTATGGATTTCATGAGTATAACAGTAAACAACCTAAATATACCCAAATGCACTCTTTCTTCCATAGAAGAAATCGAGGTAACAAATTCTGACCCCATGGTGTGACCCCAGGGGTCACCAGAAGTGAGGGGATCTGGCTTTAAGTCAGGCTACCAAGACTCTAAGTCTGGCAACACCACTGGGCAATTTCCTGGACTTCTCCCAAACTCCACGTGTGACAGAATAAGGGGAAAGCCAGAGCTGCCCATGAGCTCTGTGGCAGGATGACAGCCAGGGTGGGCTAGAAAGACCACCAGTGAGGGATCCAACACATGGACAGTGGTTCAACTGCCCTTTCTCGGCCTGACTGTGCTGCAGGCTCCACCCCGATGCCTCCCCTGAGCTGTGACAGTGGCCGGATAAAGGGACTTCTGACCATGTCTGACCATGTAGGCCACCTGCTACACAGGCCAAGGGCAAGCCAGCCAGGCCAGGGAAGAAAGCAGGACCTCACACAGGGACCCAGCAGTTACCAGGTCTGGGCTTGGAGACACCAGGTCCAGGTTCCTTCCAGAAGTCTCCATCATGCTGGCCATGGCAGTGTTGTAGGAACACAGGCTCTGCAATGCCTAGGGGCCTGTGATGCAACTTTAAAGACACCCACAGTGACAATGCTGGCCATGCATGGATAGCACCTCCTAAGGCCACCACCCTTGATATAGCACCAGACCGTAGACATCACGTGGAAATCGCTCTGGTGAGAAGATAGCAGTGGTAGCGGCAGGCGAGCCAGTCCCTGGCCAAGGGGTAGACAAGGTCAGGGGAAAAACCACAGTGCAATAAGGTCAGGAGGAAAGGCAGCTAGGGAAGACCACGTGGCTGAGGCCAGGTGGGTAAGGATAGATGGGTGTAGCCACTAGGTTAAGGCTGTGAAATTAAGGCAAGGCAGGTAAAGCAAAGTGTGTATGGCCAAGAGAAGAAGACTGGGTGAGTATGGCCAGGTGGATAGGTCCAGGTAAACAAGACCAGGAGAACACTGGGAATTAGGCCAGAAGGGTAAAAACAAAGGAGTATAACTGGATGGGTAAGGCCAGCTGGGTAGACCAGGTGGTTAAGCCAGGTATGTAAGGCCATGAACTTAAGACCAGATAGGTAAGGCCAGGTGGGTAATCCAAGCAGGTTAAAGCCAGCTATCTAAGGCTAGGTGATTAACAACTAGGTGGGTACAGTTAGGAAGTTAAGTCAGGGGTAGTATCAGGTGGCAAGCATAGTGGTTAATGCCAGGTAGGTAAAAAGAAGTAGAATTCCAGTTGTCAGGGCCAGATATGTGAGGCTGGCTATGTGGGTAGGGCCATGTGGATGAAGCGAAAAAGGTAAAGCCAAACAAAAAGGGGTGGGGTAGGGGGATGGGGTGGGATAAATTTCTAGGGGTAAGGACATGTGGAAAAGGCCACAGAGTTAAGGGCAGGTGGATAAAGCCATGAGGTTCACACTGGGTGAGTAATGCCTGGAGGGTAATAGGGCCAGGTGGGTAAGGCATGGAGAGTGAAGCCAGGTGGCTAGGACAGTAGGTTAAGGCTACAAGGAGTGAAGCCCAGGTGGATAAGACATGGGGGCTACGGACGTGTAGGGAGTAAGGTGGGTAACACAGGTAGAGAATGCCATTTAATACCAGGTGGTTAATACCAGAAAAGACCAGTAGGCTAAGACCAGAAGATTAAGGCCAGGTGGGTAAGCCAGCCATATAAGGTCAATAAGCTAATACCAGCTTGGTAACACAGTGAAGGTAAGACATGCGTCTTAAGGCCAGCTGAATAAAACCAGGTAGCTAACTAAAGGTGGGTTAAGGCCAAGAAGTTAAGGAATAGTGTCTATGGCCATGAGGTTATAGCCACTAGGGTAAGACCAGGGTAGGTATACAGCCTAGTACATAAGGCCAAGTAGGTAAAGAAAGGGTGGTGCAGAGGAATAAGGCCAGGGGGTATGGCTAGAGCACTAATGCCACTGGAGTAAGGCCAGCATGGTAGGGCCAGGTGAGTAGGATCTGAAGGTTGAGGCCAGATGTGACGGCTGAATAGGTAAGATCTGATGGGTAACGCCAGGTGGGTAATCCAGCTTGCTAAAGTCAGAGGGAAAAACTAGGAGGGCTAAGGCCATGTGGGTGAGAGTAGGCGAGTAAGACCGCTAGATTAACACTGGGAAATTAAAGCTAAAGGGGTAAGAACAAAGGGAAATTGAAGAGGCTTTGCAAAGAAGAGTATGCACTGTGAGTTAAGGAGTGGTGAGTACAGCCAGGGAGAGAACTATCTGTGTGTATGAGACAGTAACATGAAGGCCAGGTGTGAAGGCCAGGTGGATAAGGCCGGAAGAGTAAGACCATTTGGGTAATCTAGGTTGGTAATCCAGGTGGGTAATTGGGTGGGTAATCCACACTGACAAGGCCATGATGTTAAGGCTGGTAGGGTATGGTCAGGTGGGTAAGGCCAATGGGGTTGGCTAAGGCCAGAGAGGTACTGCAGGATGGAGAAGCCCAGGAGGATATGGCCAAGGTTTATCACCACAGAGTACAAACGTGTCATTAAGACAAGATGGGTAAGCCAGGTGGATCAGCCAGGTTGGTTATGACCATGAGGTTAAGACTTCATTCTTAAAAAAAGGAGTTAATAAAACCAGGCAAGTAAGGTCAGGAGATTAAGCACAAATAAGTAAGGAAAGGTAGGCAAACCAGGTGGGTAAAACTAGAAGTCATGTCCAGGTGACTATAGCTAGGCAGTTAACATCAGGTGGTTAAGGCCATAAGTATAAGGCCAGAAGATTAAGGCCAGATGAGCAAGCCAGCTTATTGGGCCAACAGGCTAACACCAGGTGGATAAGCCATATGTATAAGGCCAATAGGCTCTTACCAGGTGGGTAAGACAGTGAGGATAAGACAGGGAGGTTAAGGCCATTGAATAAAACTAAGTAGTTACATAACAGTGAGTAAGGCCACAGAATAAAACTAGGTAGCAAAGATGAGTAAAGAAAACAAGTTAAGGCTTGATATGGTGGCCATGAGGTTACAGCCAGTAGGGTAGGACACGATGGTATAAAGCCTGGTGTGTAAGGCCAGGTGGATTAAAGAAAACAGGGAGTTTAAGTCAGGCAATAAGGCCAGGGTCATAAAGCCAGGAGATAATGCTAGAGGATATGTTCAGGGCACAAATGCCACTAGGATTAAGGGCAGTGTGGCAAGGCCAGGTGAGTAAGACCTGAAAGTTAAGGCCAGATATGACGGCCAAATGGGTAAGACCTGGAGAGTAAGGCCAGGTGAGTAATCCCAGTTGGTAAGGCCAAGGTAGTGTGGCTAGGGGATAAGGCCCTAGCAGACTGAAAGAGTAAGGGAAAAAGGTTAAGGGCAGGTGGTAAGTCAATAAGATTAAAACCACCAGACTAATGTCAGGAGGTTAGTAAGACCAGGTGGGTTAGCCCAGAAGAATAAGGCCAGGGAAACATAGCCAGGGGATAAGAACAGGGCATTCATCTCAAAATCCAAATTTCCTGAACATAAACAGAAATACAGAGCTTTTAATGGGAGGGCCCTTCAGTTCTAGGCTATTGTGATTGCCTATTTTATTTTTAAATGTATTTTATTTTTTTTAAACTTATTTTTTTTCTTTTCTTTCTCAACTGTAGGACATTTGTTTGCTGGGAGTCCACAAGTTCTGTGCCGCCCTTTGTCACAATGACCCAAGATTGCTGTTGGGTGTGTTGTAAACAGAGGAGCCAGTCCTCAGGCCCCCTGCTCTGAGCACACCTCTTAAATTAATTTTTTAAGTTCAGAATATTACGAGGGTACTATTTTAATTGTTCCATCTCTGCCAAAGACAAAGTCTGTGACCTCTGCCAGGCACCCACCTGAGGGGCTGGCACTGCATGGGATGGCCCAGTTATTTCTTTTAACAAAGGACTTAACCTGCTTCAGGGATGCAGGCCAGGCTGCAGTTCCAAAAACAATTGGGGAGTGGGGAAGGTTTTCAAGAGACAGAAAATATATTTTTTTTTCTTCAGGCCCTTCCCTCTGTTACATATTCCTCACTCTCAATTTTACACTTCCCTATCTGTGGGAGGAGGGGCGACATGGTCATCAGGCTACATCCTGCTGAAATGGGGGCAATGTTATAGATGCAAGGTTTATACTAGCCTATGTCATTGCAAAGCTTTGGCAGTGTATTTACGACAACAGAAGAAAAGAATCATTACGACAAGACTGAGGATTAGCAAGGCAAAATGGACTGTCGCTTTGTAGAGAATGTCCAATACAGGGCTGGGCTAGAAAAGAAGCATGGGACCTCTGAGTGTAGAGTTATTAGTTGTACCCTGTAGGGGATCCGAGAGACCAGCTTCTGCAAATTCAGAAATCATATACAGCACCAAACAAGGTTTAGGATGACACATACAGATCAACAGAAGAGCTGATAGCCCAGAGAAATCCTCACTAAGGATTTGTCTCTCCATCCTGTAGACAGAACAAATAATCAAAGAAAGGTTATCAAAATATTAACATTTTCATTTTTCCCCTTCCTTATTTTAGAACAGTTACTTTAGATCACCCAAAAGCTGGACCCTCCACTGGGGGCTTTGTTCTTTTCTTCCATGGGACACCTCTTTACTCTAGTATGATGGACCCAAGGTTTCATTTCTGACAATTTCAATGAAGTGTGAGCTGTTAGAGGCACTTCATAGGGTCTCTTCCACTTCTTTGTTTCCAACTGGGGTGGAGACCTGAAAGAGGCACACTCGTACATGGTGGTTAGTATCTGACCCACTCCTTTGGCATAGTGCTTTACGCTGCTTTTTAATTCATGGTTATATTACCATACTTGCCCAAAAGTGTTAGGAATGATCTCTCACCAACTATTTCTTAGGGGCTTAACTTAAGCCTGCTTCTGAGGGATACCATATTCAGAGGAGGACAAACAGCCATATCCTATTCTACTTTTCTGCATCAATTTTAGAATGTATGTAATTTTTATTCTAGATGTAGGACTTCGCTTACTTACTGGGTTATCTCTAATTAAAAAACTTGTCCATTATTGCTTTGTATGGAGGAGGGGAGGCTATGAACAGCTTGATGACCTGTGAGATCATTGAGTCCACCATGTAGAAAAGGCTCACTATGTTCCCACTTAGGCTCCACTCAAAGTTCAGGGCGACCACAGGATGCTGCAGTAGATCCAGGTGCAGAATGCGGGAAGTAATACCACCATGGAGTAGTTGGTTCCTATCGACAATGGGGCTATTTAAGTCTCATTTGCCTCCAGTGGTTTCCAGGTCCTTTTCTTCTTGGCCTCAGATTTCTACATGCTGCTGTGGTGCTTGTTGATATCCTCACTGTAGAGGGAGCAGCTGCCTGTCCACGGCGTCCATCGCCAGCATGTGATTTTCCACCTGCTTGGCCTCTTTCTCTGGACTGTTCATGTCTGTCATCTCATCGTCCCCCAAGGTTTGTTCCTGTTCCGCTAGCATACATGCACAGGAACTGAGCAAAGGCCCTGTTCCTGGCCAGCAGCTATTAGTAGGAGCCCATCTTGGAGCTTCAGACTCTCCCTCCATTTGCAGCCTGAAAACATACCTACTAATACTGTGAAACTGTCAATCATTGAAAGGGATGGGCCCCCTATGTGTTGGGCTTCCAGTGCAGTGGGTTGCCTTCCTGTCCTTGGACCACCTTTAGCATATAAACAGTTTTTTGTAAACAGGGTCCTCTCAAATGAGGTCCCACCAAATCCATTAAGGCTTTTGTGTAGGTACCTCATAGGAGGCCAAACCAAAACTTCAGATAAGAGAATGAGCCTATGAGAATTCTGTCTCCACTTATGGCTGAGCCATCCCAAATGGAAGAGTCCCTGTCTTTAGCTTTTAAGGGGGTCTACATCGAGCCAGGGTATCAAGGCCCAGAGAATAGATTACCTCTAGTGGCTTTCAGAGAACAGATCACATCCAGTAGCCTTCTTAGCAGTTTTGCCAGTGGTCAGACTTATTTTCGCCATGTTGCCCACCTGCTTGGGCTCAGCCACAGCCGTATCAACGTCATTATTTCACTGGCACAGTTAATATTCTTATCTCCGGCTGTCAGTGGATGCCTTTTCTTTCAAATGGCACTATGAATATGTACAATCATAAAAGCATATTTAGATGTTTACCTTTTTCCTCTCGATAACTGCGAATAAGCTTCCTGAGCTGAAGTCTCAGGTGGCAGTGCCACTGCTACAACCAGTTCTTCATTGCCCATAAACCTGTTCCACCAGTGAAAAACCCCAATTTTGTTCTGGCATCAACTGCTCTGACAGATCCATCCTGCTAGAATACAGACTCCAGAACCTCTTAACAGTCATGGTGTAAAGGCAAAAGGGTGGCAGGATTGAGAATAGACACAGTCTTTAACAACAATTTATCAAGGAGGCCATCTTCTCACAATATTGTTCAGTGGCTTCAAGAAGTGTGCCACTGGCCTTGGGATGCCTCTGAGCATCTATACTAATACTCTACGCCTCATTTCTTGTCTTTTTCTGTATAAGGGCTTTATCATCAGTCTGGAGTCTGGGATGTAGATGCCATTCTTAGGAAGCCCAGACAAGCTAATATAAGTTTATAAATCTGTCCAGCTGCAGGCTCACAAATCCCCTGTTAAGCTTTCATCAAACAGGGCAGGAGAGCCCCTTCTAAAAAATTCCTAACACAGTCTAACAGCACTGTAAAGCCATTCCAGTCCCAGGATCCTGCCATTTAAATGTTACTGAGTACCACTGAAGTTCTACAGCTGCCTCACTCTTGTTTGGCCCCTTCCCCACCACTCTCTGCATGGCTAGCGCAGTGCCAGGTGAGGCTGGTGCTGGAAGGAGCCCCCAGACTGCTTCTGTCCAAGTGGCTTGGCACCAATCATATCCCCACTCTCCATTTTTTTCGCAGGGCTCCTTTGGGGATATTTGGAGACAGGGGGCCCTGACCCCCTCCTTCGCTATCTGAGTCCTGGACTTAAAAAAATGTTTTTCTCTCCTGGGGGCTTGTTACTGTCTGGAAGCCTTTGTACCATCTAGGCAATGCTCTTCTTAATGTCCTTTCTTTTTACAAAAAGCATACTAACTGTATGTAATTTGTCCCCTTCTGGTTATGGAACATCCCCTGGCCAAATTGAGTTTTCTGCCTGATCCTAGAAATTGAGACCATTCCTGACCCTGAGTCACAATCTAGTGGGCATGTGACTGAAGGGTTTCAGTCTCCCCCTCCCCCACCCTTCCCAGCGGCACAGGCTGGGGGGAGCACACAAAACACAGGGAGGCTGCCTGATCCTCTGAGCTCACCTTCATCAAGTCAGCCACAGATGGTTTGCACAGCACTGGTGGTGTGTAAGAAGAAATTTTCTTAAGTACCCTGCTCCTGTTCTAGGAAAACACCAAAGGCAGATAGGAATTCTGCCAGGCATAATACACCGTTTTCCCTCTTCCCTGGCTGCCTGCTGGCCTCTGTTGAGCATGTGTGCCTGGCAGTGGGGAGGGGGTGATCAGGTCGCAGGCATTTCTCCCTCCGCCCATTCTGTTTCCCCTTCCTTGGTGTCAAAATGCCTGTAGCGGGCGTTAGTGCCTTTCTGAAGATCAGCCGCAGGCACTGTAGCCACTTTCCTGACCACCTTCTGCAAAGTCAACACACCTGGAGTTGGGGGCAACAGGTGCTCTCTCCCCCAACTCCCTTGCTACTTGGTGGCAGGCCGTGTGTACCAGTTCCCCCTTCCGCCAGAGAGATTTAATTGTTTAATTAAACCGTAAACTTTATCCCAAGCCTTTAAGATCACATTACATCACTAAACATGAAATGTCCAACCTTGAACAAATAGGCATTTCCTACCCAATAAGCCAACACGTGTGGGATCTTGTCCCATTTACCTGAACTTGGATAAAATAATTTCAGTTACAACACAGTCTAATTTAAAAGTTCCATTTAACAGTCACTTTTCCTATGCTCTGGCACATACACTGGATTACAATCAAACCATTTTCCTTAGACATAGGTTCGCAGCTATAAGTCAATGATTCAGCCAAAATTTGTCCCAAGGGACTTTTAGATGGAACTTTCCTATGCTGCAACAAAACTTTGCAAACAAACACAACAATATACAGAATTCTCAACACAAAATGCCAGGCCTATCAAACAAATGGGAATGTAAAGGGGACAAACACTACCCCAAATGCCCTGCCATAGGGCCAGAAGTATCACAAATGGGAATCCAAAGAGAATAAATGCCACCCCAACTGGAAGTTTCAAAAACCCTACACAGATGGGTGGTCTAATCCTCCTGTTCTCTGGTAACTGCAAAAAATCCAAACCAGGTTTGGGTTTGCAAGGCCATGGGGTTTAGGCCAAGAGGATAACCCTACGTGTCTAAGGGAAATAAGGGTGCCGAGACGCAGCCTGGTTAACCCAGCTTGGTAAGGCCAGAAGGTAAAGCAAGAGAAAGAAGCCAGGGGGGTAACCCTTGGGTTAACTCAAGATGGGTACAGCCATGGTGCTATGAGTAGTGGAGTAAGGACATCAGGACAAAACCAAGTGGCTAAGACCGGTAGGTTAAGGCAGAAAATTTAAGTCCACCTGAATAAAGCTAGGTGGTTAATCTCAGGTGGGTAAGGGCAACAAGTTGATGCCAGGTGGGTAAAATAGACTGATAATCCTGTTATGTCACCCTAAGGGCACAATGCCAGAAGGGTAATGAAAGAGGGTAAAACAGGTGTTTACAGCTAAGAATTTAAAGCCACTTGAATGAAACTACTTGGATAGCAACAGGTGGGTGAGGACAACAAGTTAAGGCAAGACCATGAAGGTAAGGCCAAAAGAGTAAGGATAAAGGGACAAGGACAGAGGCAAAGACCAGTGGGATCTGGGCAGCAGCATCAGAGCATGTGGATAAAGTCACAGGAATCAGGCCAGGAACACAAAGCCAGGGTAATGTGGCCATGGGAGTAAGGCCATGAAGATAAGGACAGGTGGGTATGGCCAAGAAGGTAACCACAGCAGAAATGGCCAAGTGGGTAAAAATAAGGAAGTCAGACCAGGGGCATAAAGTTAAATGTACAAAACCAGAGGGATAGGGCCAAAAAGATAGGCCAGGTAAGTAACGTGAAAAAAATAAGGCAGGGGCATATGGCCAATAGAATCAGACAAAGGGGATATGGTGAGGTGGGGAAGTCCAGTGGAGTAAGGCCAGCAGGATAAGGACAGTTGGATGAGGCCAGGGGCATAAGACAATAAGATAAAGTCTATGGATTATGGTCAAGGGGATGACCCCAGTGATATAAGCACAGGGGAATGAGCCAATGAGATAAGAATTAGGGGTAAGGCGAATGGGATACGGTCAGGGGAATAAACAAACTACATAAGACCATGAGAATAAGGCCAGTAGGATAGGCCACTGGGTACGGCTGGGGCAAAAGGCCAAAAGATAAGGCCAATGGGATATAGTCAGAGGTATAGTGAGAGTTCAGTCAGGACAGAAGAAAAGGCCTGGACAAACGGTGGAAAGGTACAGCAAATTTCATATGGTAAAGGGGATAAATCTGGAGGCATAAGGACAAGACGAAGAAAGCAGGCACAATGAGGGCAGAAGGATAACGTCAGGTGAATAAGGTAAGAGGGACAAGGGGAAAACAGAATGGAAATGGGATATGGTTCGGGGATGAAGCAAGGAGAATAAAGTCAGGATGATGAGGACAGAGGGATGAGGCCAAAAGATTAGCCCTATGGGATACTATCAGGAGGTTAAAGCCAAGAGGATAAGGATAGGGGAAAATACCCACGGGAACCAGGCTAAAATACAAGGCAAATAGCATAAGGTCAGAGGAATGCAGCCAGGATATATGGCAACGGGATAACGCTAGGGGGATAATGCCAGGGGCATAAGAGGGAGATAAGGGCAGGGTGACATGGCATGGGGCTACGGCCCGCAGCTAAGGCGAGGCCACAACACATGGGAGATAAGGACAAGAAAAGATAAGGACAAGTAAGGGCAATGACGGAGGGCCAGAGGATAAGGCATGGGGAGCTAAAGATACTGCGATAAGGCCAAAAGGTAAGGTTAATGGGATAGGGTAAGGGGTTCACGCATTGATCTATAAAGACAAGGCCTATGGTAATAAGTTAAGGTCAGAGGGACATGCTTCCGGAAAATCCACGGGATTTGAGGGCGAAGGGATGAGGTCAGAGATTAAGGCCAATGGTATATGGCTCGTAGGAAAAGGCAAATGACATATGGAAAGGATGATATGGCAAAGGGGATAACATACAGCAATAAGGGGATTAAGCCAATGCCATAACGTCAACACTGAAGCCAGGGAGATAACCTCATGTAGGCACCGATATCAGTTAAGGGCTGCGGCCTAAGTCCGGGAGATAAGAAAAGGGCCATGAGACTAAAACATAAAGACAGTGAGATGCGGTTAGAGGAATAAGGAGAACAGACAGAGTAGGGGAATATGGATAATGGATGTGATACGAAACTAAGGCCAATGAAAAACAATCATGGGAATTAGGGCCAAAGAAAATGCCGAGGGAGAAAAGGCCAATGAGCTCAAGGCAGGGAATAAGGCGAATAGGACAGTGCAAGGGTCATATGGCCAATGGCAGAGAGTTGGGGCATAAGAACAAGGGGGTTTGGTCAGGGGAAAAGGCAAAGGCAATAGGGTCAGAGGATCTGGAAAATGGATTGAGGGTAGGCAACAAAGCCATTGGAAGGTGTTGAAGGGGATAACACGAATAGGATATGGTCAGGGATATGGCGAATCAAAGGGGGTCATGGGCATAGAGCCATTGGCATATGGTGAGGTAGAAAAGGTCAATGGGATATGGTGAGGGAGAAAAGGCCGATTGGTTACGACCTGGGGATGAGGCCAATGTCACAGGGTTAAGGCCCCTAGAATGAGGTCATGGTGACAGGCTTCTACGATATTGTCACTGGGACGGCTAAGGCCAATGGGCTACTGGGGTTGGACAAGGCAAATGGGAGTTAGGCAGGGAGATAAGGCCAAGGCTGGACACATGATGGATTACGACAAGATAACAAGGGCGATGGGTAAGGACAATGACGTAGGCTCAGGTGATAAGGCAGGGGGAGCTAAATCCATTGCCATAAGGTGAAAAGTTAAGGTCAGTAGCTATGCTCAGGGGGACTAGGCACGAGGAACAAAGGTCATAACTTAAGGCCGGCGAGATACGGGCCTTTGAAGAGGAAAGCCAGAGTAATTCACGGCAACGGGTGAAGGCCAAAAGTTACGGTAAATGGGTGACGTCCAGAGGGATGATGCCAATGACATATGCTTATGGAAATATCACCAAAGGACTAAGGTCAAGGGATAACGCCATGACACATGGGGAGGGGGAGGGGGAGAAGGGGCAGGGTGCTGGGGGCAAGGGTCTAAGGCCAATGGCATAACGTCAAGGCATGAGGCCAATGACATAAACTCAAGCAGCTAAGGCCCTAACTTAAGGCAAGCGGTACATGTCAGGGGGACAAGGACAGGACCATGAGACTAAAACCTAAGGGCAGTCGGGTACGGTCAGAGGCGTGAAGCCAATGGGACACGGTCAGGGGGATAAGGCCAATGCCTGTCACACGCAACTAAGGCCAATGGAAAAGACTCATGGGGATTAGGGCCAAAGGAAATGCTCAGGGAGCTAAGGCCAACGAGCTCAAGGCAGGCGATAAGGCCAATGGGACAGTGCAAGGGGCATA
>CAUYRT010071033.1:0-13019 GCA_963574885.1 Lepilemur ruficaudatus
TTGGTCAAACATTATTCTGGATGTTTCTGAGGATGTTTTTAGATGAGATTAACATTTAAATTGATGGACTTTGAGTAAAGAATGTTGTCTTCCGTAATATGGGTGGGCTTTATCCAATAAGCTAAACGCTTAAATAGAACAAAAGACTGATCTCTCCCCAACCCCCAGCAAGAAGGAATTCTGCCAGTAGATGGCCTTTGGAATTGAACTGCAACATCAGCTCTTCCCTGGCAGGCCCACCCTGCAGATTTTGAACTTGCCAGCTTCCATAATCATATGAGTCAATTCCTTAAAATAAATCTCTCTCTCTTTCTCTTTCTACACACACACACACACACACACACACCCCCTACTGGTTCTATTTCTCTGGAGAACCCAAAACTAATACATGTACCTTGCAGGGGTAGGATTCACTATTACTAATAATTGCTGCGATTTATTGAGCGTTTACAGTGTACATTCATCTTGCTAGGGCTTACCATACATTATTTCATTTAATCCTCACCACAACCTTATGAGCTGGGTACTATTATTTTCCCTTACATACATACCGTGAGGAAACAGATGGTTAGAGAGATTAAACCACTCACAGCTAGTAAAGGGTGGAACTAGGATTTAAATTTTAACCCCCACACTCATTGCCTCTCAACAGAGTGCCTAACTAACAGATTCTGTCTTGCCCAATAAATGTTCTATTCCACCCCCACCTTGAAATAGTCGAAACATGTTCATTCATTTTATTCATGTATATGATTTTTTTTTTTTTTTTTGAGACAGAGTCTCACTCTGTTGCCCGGGCTAGAGCTGTTGCAAGTGGCATCAGCCTAGCTTACAGCAACCTCAAACTCCTGAGCTCAAGCAATTCTTCTGCCTCAGCCTCCCAAGTAGCTGGGACTACAGGCATGTGCCACCATGCCCGGCTAATTTTTTCTATATATTTTTAGTTGTCCAGCTAATTTCTTTCTATTTTTAGTAGAGACGGGGTCTCGCTTTTGCTCAGGCTGGTCTCGAACTCCTGACCTTGAGCGATCCCACCTTGGCCTCCCAGAGTGCTAGGATTACAGGTATGAGCTACCGCGCCTGGCCCATGTATATGATTTTTAAACAGAATTTTTTTTCATGTTACCCAGGATCTGTCAAGAAAGGGACTGGGGACAGGAGGGTCTCACTGCATTCCTCACACCACTCCACATTAACTCTCCTGAGAGCCCGAGCCTGCCTGCCTGGCAGAATACCCTCCCCCAACTTCCTGCCTCCATCTGCAATGTGGGAAGGCAGCCCTGCCACTCAGGCCTGGAAGCTCCCTGGAAATCAGCCCCTCTTGGTCCCCTCCAGCGAGCAATCTCATCTTGCAGGGTTGCATAATTTCCAGGAGCCTCAGCTTCTTGGGGGAGCAAAGTGGCTTGATAGTGGAGTTTGTGGAGGAGAGAGATGTGTACACGACTCATGACCCGGACTTTGTACAGGTCCCATTTTGAACCTGTCCGTTTAAATCTCTTTTTACTGATAAGCCTGCACATGAAAACAAACCGCTTGAATGGCTGGCTTCCAGTGTAGCAGAAGGTGGGAGAACTGTAGTTTGCAGGGTGCTGTGGCTTGTCAGGCTGCTGCCAGAGAAACTGTTCAAATTCACCGCCAGGTTTAACCCTGTCCGACCCGACCTCGAGACACTTGGAGACAGTTGGAGACACTTGGCCTCTCTAGAGAGGCCAGAGCCTTCAGTAAGAGGCCCCTAAGTCCTTCTGTAAAGGTTCTCCTGGCTCCCCTTGCTAGTGAATGTTTTCCTGGAAAATTCCCTTTATCTATGAACAAATGTTTTTTTAAGTTGGAAAGAGAATGACCAAATAAAGATGTTTTTAAAAATTAGGCCGGGTGTGGTGGCTCACACCTGTAATCTTAGCACTCTGGGAGGCTGAGGCAGGAGGATTGCTTGAGCCCAGGAGTTTGAGGTTGCAGTGAGCTAGGCTGAAGCCACTGTACTCTAGCCAGGACGATAGAGGGAGACCCTGTCTCAAAAAATAAATAAATAGGGCCAGGCGTGGTGGCACACGCCTGTAATCCTAGCACTCTGGGAGGCCGAGGTGGGAGGATTGCTCAAGGTCAGGAGTTCAAAACCAGCCTGAGCAAGAACGAGACCCCGTCTCTACTAAAAATAGAAAGAAATTAATTGGCCAACTAAAAAATATATGGAAGAAATTAGCCGGGCATGGTGGCGCATGCCTGTAGTCCCAGCTACTCGGGAGGCTGAGGCAGAAGGATCGCTTGAGCCCAGGAGTTTGAGGTTGCTGTGAGCTAGGCTGACACCATGGCACTCACCCTAGCCCGGGCAACAGAGTGAGACTCTGTCTCCAAAAAAAAAAAAGGGCTCGGGCCATTCACAGCTATTGTTTACTAAGAAGCTACTTTAGTAATCCTCCCAAGAATCCCATGAGTTTGGGATGGTGTTTTTGTGCCCATTTTATGGGTGAGGCTCAGAAAGGCAAAGTCACATGCTCACAGGCAGCAGATGGATGCAGCATGCCCCACCTCCATCACAGCTGGGTTCCACCCAAGCCCTTAACTGCCCAGGGCAGCTGCCTCTCCTTGAGTTGTGAGTGTCCCCTGGTAATTCTCCATCAGGACGGGCCTGCTCCTGCTCGGCACTGCGGCCTGCGGCCTGAATTCGAGCACTGCCACCCACCAGCTGTGTGACCTTGGACAAGTTACCTAGCCTCTCTGTGAGGCAGTCATTCAGCTGTACCCATTAGAATCTTCCAAAAAGGCGTGTTAGGATTAAATGAGACAATGCACGCACAGTGAAAGGCATCTGGCACATCAGAGAACCATGAGCCACGACCCATTACTCCCCTATGAAGGAAGGAGGAGCCAGGGCAGAAAAATCTCAAACCAGTTTCCCCAAATCTTTTTGCAACTTCACCATGGTCGTCACCAGACTAGCTCTTCCCAGCCTTTTTCTGAGAAAGGTTCCCTGATGAGAAACACAAACTTTCACAGTAAATCCTCCCATGCTGTATCATGGGTTCAACTCAGCCAGGCTCAAAATCCCTCCAGCACTAAGGACCTTCTCACAGATCAAAGAGCTCTCCAGGGGCCCCACAATCCCAGCTCCACCCTTCCCATTGACCTTCTCCCAGGACTCCTCCCCACACACCCTCCTCCCAACTCGAATAAAGCTTAACAAGTTTGGGAGAGCTGGTCAGAGAATTCCAGCCCGGTGGCCGAGCCTCAGAGTCCTGGTTACCTGCAAACAGCATTAACGAATGCCAGACCTCAGCAGGGTGAGTGAGGATGAAAGTACCTATGCAGTGTCTGGCACATAACAGGTGCTCCGCAAAAGGGATGTTCCTTCCCCACCCACCCTCATGTCTGCCTGTTCATGTCCATCCAACCTTCACAGTTGTGACTGTGCACCGGCTGGCCTTCTGAAAACCTAAACAAGATAGAGCACTCCCTTGCACAAACCCTCCAAGGGGCTTACTGTAGACACCCAACATCTTAATTGAGACCTACAGTGTCCCAGTGACCTGGTCCTGCTCACTGTTTTTCCTCCTTCATCCACTGAACTCCACACAGCCCCCTTTCTTTCTTGTTTTTTTTTAAGAGACAGGGTCTTGCTATGTTGCCCAGGCTGATCTCGATCTCAAGCAACACACCCACCTCAGTCTCCTAAGGAGCTAGGACCACAAGCACATACCAATGCACCCCACAATGGCTTCCTCCTGCTCCTCAGACAAGCCAGGCTCATTTGTACTTGGCTGGCCCTTCCATCTAGAATGCTCTATGCCTGATCTTCTCAACAGTTGCCAACTTCAGCTTTTGAATCAAAAGTCACCTCCCCAGAGAGGCCTTCAATGGCCTCCTTTCTGTTCCTCAGACCAGCCAAGCTCATTTGCACTTGGCTAGCCCCTGTATCTAGAATGTTCTATGCCCAATATTCTCAATAGTTGCCAACTTCAGCTTCTGATTCAAATGTCACCTCCCCAGAGAGGGCTTCCCTGACCACCCCAACCTCCAGCCTCCTTATTATAATCATCCTTAAGTTATTTTTGTTTCTTCCTTCATTTCAGTCATCCCTCACTGAAAATTATCTTCCTTTGCTGATTCACTTGTTTACTGTGTGTCCTCCAGAACCAGAATGAGGTTTTGATCTCAGCTTGTCTGTCCTTTGCTGCAGCCCAGTGCCCAGCACATGGCCCGGCTGGGAAGCGCCCCGAAGCACACATCTGACCCGCTGGACGGGGTTAACAAAGCTCCGAGGTGTGCCAGCCAACCGGACTCACAGGAAACTCCAGTTTTTCTTCCCCAGTCTAAGAATACCAAAAAGGCAACAGGATTGTAGTCAACAGGAAAGATTACAAAAAAAGGGAGCCTGGCCCTTCCAGGGTCCAAAAGGTACCCTAAAACAGGAGATTCCCCTTTCAACAGGCACTCAGCCATTCCGGTTTCTTGCCTAGAGAGCCCCAAAAGTAGGAGGTTAAAATCCTGCTTGTGATGGGGCCATGTAGCTAAATGCAATTACTGAAAAATCTAAGGGGGGAAAATGCATGAGGTTTTCTCAGGCCACCCATTTCCTAGTTCTCTCCATTCTTCTTGGGAAGAGCTATTGTTACACAATCATTTAGCAGTTAAAAAAAAGGCGGGGGAAGGCTGATGACTTTCTCCAGGGAGAACACACTCCCTGCTAGGAGACCCCCATTGAGATGACCATTTAACCAAAATTGTAGTCTGAGTTCTTTGCCCTTTTCCTTATAGGACGCTTTTTAAGTCTGGGGATCTCCTGTGGCACTTCCCTAAGACCCTCAGCCTGGCTCTGGATCCCCCAGCCCTGCCGCTGCAGCCTGAATCAAGGGCCCAGAAAGCAGGTACTGACCTACGTGCAGCAACTCGGGCGCGGCCTCAGCTAAGCAAAGCACAAGATTATTTCTCAAGTTCATCTTCCCTGCAACCCACTCAACGGAGAGAAATTCAATCTGCTCTTTTCTGTCTCCATCTAGCTCCCTCGGGCCTCTCAGAGTGTCAGTATCTCACCAGGCTTGAGACGAGTCTAGATTTTAAAGATACATATTTGTCTTACAACACAGCCCGTCAGCTCTTACCAATTACTACTGTATCTGGTTCCAACCCAAGAAACAGCCACCTGGTTTGAGAGACGGACCCCAAGCTGAAGTGTGGGGCTGGGGAGCCATGGGAGGACCATCGGGAGGCGGGGCACAAAACCAGGTCAGCCCCACTGCCGCCAATGAGATGAGCCAGTGCTCTAGAAAAGCAGCCGCGGCCAGGACATCAGTTGAGGGGAACCTACAGTCTGGGCCAGAGGTGGCCGACTTAAGGACCTGCAGGCTGAATCCAAACCACCCAGAGCTGGGCATTACTTTTAAAACTTGAGTAAGTTTGTCAGTAGTTTAAAGTTGGCAGAAACTGCATTTTAAAATCCAGATTTCTAGCTTCTCTTTAAAAATAAAATCATATGATCCTACCACACAGGGCCCCCATTTCCACATGAACAATCTACCAGGATTCTCCCTTCAGGTGGAAACTCCAGATTCCCTGTTTGTCAAGGTCTTCTCAACTTTCAGGTAATTAATTCCAACCTCGAAAATCCTTTAAAGTTGAGGTCCCCAACCCTCCCCACCCCCCACCGCCCCACATTGGTCCATGGCCAGCTAGGAAATGGGCCTCCCATCCCCACCCCACTCCCAGCTCTGCACCACCCTCCCCCCATCCCACCCCCACCGAACCATGGAAAAATTGTCTTTCATGAAACCAGTCCCTGGTGCCAAAAAGGTTGGAGACCGCTTCTTTAAAGGCCATAACAGGGCAGGGGAAGCAGAGAAAGAGAAAAAGGTAAATACAGGAATCAGAGATGAGGGATGTTTTGCTGGGATGCCCAGGTCCTAGAAAGTTCCACCCCATTATGTGTGGTGTGTAGATTTGTTTATGTTTTTATAAGCATGGAGGGAGGAGTACAGACAAAAACATCACTAGCTGTCATCACTGGTTACCTGGCAGGAGAAGATTTTTAGCTTTTTCTTTGTATACTTTGGCTTGTCAAGGACAGGCACTGATTTTATCACTTGAGAGGAAAACCCAATAAACCATTTTTTCTGCTTCATGTTAATTAGTTTATAGTTCTTGGAAGAGATCATTCACTCAAAAAGCATTTGTTGAGCAGCTACTATGAATCTCCAGTCCGCTGTTAGTCAAAAGAAGTGAGAGTTACCTGGTCCCCACATCAGCCTAGAAGACACGCACAGGTAAATGAATGATTACAAAGAAGCATGTGGAAGGCTGCAGAGAGGGCAGCCCAGCTCACCAGCATATCCTGTGGAACTTTACCCCAGTTGGTGCCATGATGCCAAAGGGCCTGGCAGAAAGGCAGAGCCTCAATAAGAAATGTCCATCTGGGAAAATAAGAAGAAAGCTGTGTTCTTAGTAGAACTTTTCAAAGAAGAGCAGGCAGGCCCAGGAGGGTCTGATCATGCAAAACTCAAAGTCTAACACAACAATCATTTATGAAGCATGTTCTATGCCGTGCTGGTCCCTGGCTTGGAATTTTCACCTATAGCATCCAGCACGGCACTCACAAAAAATCCATTAATTTTTTTTTTTTTTGAGACACAGTCTCACTGTGTTGCCCAGGCTAGAGTGCCATGGCATCAGCCTAGCTCACAGCAACCTCAAACTCTAGGGCTCAAGCAATCCTCCTGCCTCAGCCTCCTGTCATTAATCTATTAAGACTACAGAACAGCACTGTGCGACAGAGCTTGCTCTAATGATGGCGATGTTCTGTATCTGCTCTACATCTGCCCTACCTAATACAGCAGCCTCTGGACACCTGTGGCTTCTGGGCACTTGATACGTGGCTAGCACAATGGAGGAAGGAATTTTTTTAATTTTTATTAATGTAAATTTAAACAGCTGCATACAAATAGTGGCTACTGTATTGGACAGCACAGCTGCAGAAGCTTAATATTAAGACAAAGGAGCAAGTCTAGTAGGCAAACAGGAGGCTTCTGAGTCATCCACCCATCCCTATCTGCCTCTAGGGATTTGGTAGCTGAATTCAAGGCATAACGATCTGATACCCAGAAATGTGTATGTGAACTTGCCTTTCATTCCTCCTTTAGTCTAGCTTGGAAATTCTCAAACCGTTAGTATACATAAGAATTTCTGATCAAAGCTGATTACTTTCACGGGCAATTTAAGGTACTTTCAAGGGTGATTTTGACTTTGGAACCTAAAGGACTCCACAGTAGCGGAGATATAAATAAAGGGCTCAGAAAGAGGGAGGGCCTGGGTCTTCAAGGACAGGGACAAGGTGGGGGAGGGTGGCCCTCAGGGACAGCTGCAAAGCGTGGCTCACAGGAAGGAACCTGGCAGGTCAGGACACAAACAAGACAGCCAGGCAGGCAGCACAGGAGGCACAGATTCTGCAGGGCTCCTGCAGTGCTGACCCGAGGCGAGAAAAGACAGAGGACCGAGGCCTTGAATCTCCACTAAAGACTGTGGTCTCAGGGAGCCACTGGAAATTTAAAAGGAGGGTGGGACAATCAGACTCGTGTTTTAGAGAGAGCCCACTAAAAGTGATATTAGTATGTTTGGAAGGAAAGGAATCAGAGGCAAGGGGGCCATTTCAAAGAATACTAGTCCCCAGAGAGAAAAGGACAGACCACCAATCGTTTCACAGAGAACAGACATTTGAGCTCGGTTAATTATTTCCAGGCACTGGATTATGCTTAAAACAAAGCCATCCTCTCTAGCCAAAGGGCTGCTTTTACTTCAGTCTCCAGGATAAAAGTTCTATCCATCTGATAGACAGAGTCAAGTCACAAAATGACACAAAAGAACAACGAACAGAAGAATCAAGAGTAAGTCCGTATCCCTGGCCCAAACCACTGGCAGAGTGCTGGGCTTATTCACCGTGGAGAAGCAGGTGTTTTGCTTAGGTGCAGGAAGGGGAAGAGGTAAGATACACAACTGGTTTTGGACATGTTGAGTTTGAGATGACCATGAACAGGTAGAGAGGGCAGGTGGGCAGCCGGCCCTCACAGCATGACTCAGAAGATATCTGGGTTGTTGGAAATATAAACTGATGAGTCATAAAGCTACTGACGTGGGTGAGATCACCCAGGAAAAGAACATGCTGGGGGAACGAGGACAGGGCCAAGCTTTCAGCGACCCCAACATTAATGGCCGGAGAGGAGAGAAGAAGGTGCCAAGGAAATAGGAGGAAATCAGAACCGTGGTGGCAAAGTCGAAGGAAGAGATGGTTCCAGAAGAACCATCAGCCATGTCCAACACCGCTGAGAGATCAAGGCATATGAGGGCTGAAAAACTCCACTGGAAAAGGCAACGTGGAGTCTTCAGGAAGCTCAGCGAGAGTGTGGGTGCTGGAGGGAGTCACGGTGTAGCTGGCAGGAGAAAGTGGGAGGTGAGGAAACCAAGACAGGAGCACACACACCCCTCCTAGGACTTAGCGTGGCTTTGCAGAAGAGGCCAGAAACAGGACAGTAGCTAGTCGGGAAGATGTGGGGTCACGGGAGCAAGCGCAGGAGACAAGCGTGTTTACAACTCCGCATTCTTCAAAAGGCTCAACATAGTGACCCTAGGACCCTGCAATTTCACTCCTAAATCTATAGCCAGGTATGCGGTATAGCTACACAGTGGAGCATCATTCGGCCATAAAAAATAAACGAATGTGCCCCTCGACGTACCATGGGGTTGCGTCCCAAGAACCCATCGTAAGTTGCAAACATCGTTAAGTCACAAACGCACATCGCTTTTGCGTCACCAAAGTCAGGCACCCTCTGTGCTGATGCTACAATGACGTGGACAAGCCTTGAAAACATCATTCTGAGTGAAAGAACTCAGACACAAAGGTCACAGACTCTGTCATTCATGTGACATGCCTACCATAAGCAAAGCCACAGGCACAGAGCATCGACTGTGCAGGGGCTGGGTGAGGAGAGCCCGGGAAGTGACTGCTAGTAAGTGTGACCTTTCCTATCGGGGGGTGATGAAAATGTCCTAAAATCGATGGCGGCATTGGTGGCACAACTCTGTGAACCTACTAAAAACCGCTTACCGATACAATTTAAAATGGAGAACTGTACAGCGTGTGAATTACATCTCAATACAGATGCTTTTATTTGTTGAAAAGTCTGTCGAATGCTGGATTCTCTAGGTTCCCAGGAAGGCCCGGGGTAGGTGTGGGGGACACATGAGGCTGGAGGGTCTGTAACTTCCCGCTCGCCCCCGTCATGACACGTACGCTTTCTAAACTTGCTCCCCGCTCAAGTCACCAGGAAAGGATCCACGGCCAAGGGGACAAAATGAAGTAACTGTCATTTAAAACTTTCAGGCAAAAAAATGTGCCTGGGGGGTCTCGGCAAGTCCTCAGAGACGGTACGTTTATTCTACAGGCATTTAAAGGAGGAAAAGAGAGATGTTTCTTTTTAAACCAAGCTTGAAAGTGGTCAATTTTAGATCACAGTCTTCCCAAATAATAACAGTCACATAAACACATAACGCGGACCACGCTTCGAAAATGGGGCAAACTCAAGGTTTCCGCAAGCGAACCGCAAAGCTCGGTCGCACAGACGCCGCCGACAGGATTCCGCGAGCAGATGCACAGTGGAGACGACGCTGGCCGAGAGAGGTAGAAGATTTCTCATTTGCAAAACCATCATCAGACATCCTCAGAGTTCTGGGATATTTTAGACCTTGTTAGGAGAGGAACAATCTGGTAGATATCTAACTCACAAATTCCTTCCACCGCGCGGTACATGGATGGCACTTCTTGGGCTGTCGGAAATGTAGAAGAGCCAAAATGGAGTTAAAAATACGGATGCTCATTTCTTGAAAGAAAAATTCTCAGCACTTCTGCATTGCCCTGTGATTTAAAACTGTTTACGGTTCTATTTTCTTAAAGAGTTTCCTTGAAAAAAAATGGCAGAAGGTCTCCATCTCACAGGCGTCCTCATAAACAATCCCTTTGTGAAAGTCTTAATTTACATACAACAGTGAGAACAAGGATCCTGTACTAATTAAGGTCTGGGGCTGGTTAGCAAATTGCTATAATTGTATATGCTCTAGCATCCTGTCTCTGAAAACACATCCATACCCAGGCAAATCGCAGCAAGAACGATACTTGTTCAAGATTTTAATATCTCGGGCTTCCGCTGCATCTGTGCATGTTTCCAAGTAGCTCATTCCCTCGTGCCGGTGACATTACACAGACATTTTTAAAATGGTTTCAGCTTTGGCAGCCTGGCATCGCACACCACCATCATTACCACAAAACGCACACATGGCAGGATCAAGATGCAAGCAGCCCAAACGGGCGCCTTTGTGCGGGGCCGTGAACTCAACTCGCAGAGTCCATCAATTTTCAGGCTTCAAATCCCTGGCCTTCGAGGGGCTTGTTCTGCATGCATGGTGCGGCCAAATCCTGCAATGAACTGTGCCATGACCAGTCTTCCGTAAAGAATGCAAAATGACAGCCCTCGGCCACTTCTGACCCGGAAACGTGTTTTGTCAGGTTCGTGCATGGTCTTTTGAGAAACTGGTCTGCATAGACCACATTTCTAAATCAAGGCAGTTTTACAGGGAAAAAAAAAATCCCAGCTGGCAGCACTGAGTGAGCCATATTCCTGCTGGTCAGCGATCCAATGGAGACCCTCTCCCGTTCACCAAAGCCCCCAGCATCCTCAGATGCCAGCTACAGTCACTGATCTACCTGCTGGGCCTGCAGAAATTAGACCTGGAACCCTCAGGATACAACTCATGATTAAGTACAAAGGCTTAAAACCGAAGATTAAACCTGATCCCAGCTCTGACCCTACTCTGCTACCTCATTATTCCATCTGAGCCTCAGTTTCTTCAGCTATAAAATGGGAACAACAACACACTACATCATGGCATTATTATGAGAATCAGCTGAAGTAATTTGCATATAATACCAGGCACCTAGTAAATACTCACAAAATACTAGCTACACAAACACACCTGGCATCTAGATGGCACTTCTAATTTACGTTTGAGCATCTTTCAGCAGATCATTACCCTCGGACACAAATGTCAACCTGACATCTTGAAAGCTCAAAAGCTTTGTCTCCCGAGAACTAAAACACTCTAGTAAATGCCAAGGCTGGCATAATGGCAATGACTGACTTGGGAACTACTCAGTTAATAAGTGAGGACGTGTCAGGAGGAGAGGGGTGTACGAATTAAAATTTAGTTAAAGAAACTGAAAGGCTGTGTGGACTAGATGTAGGGAGAGGATTAAAGAATTTTGCACCAATTATTGCCAGAGTTTCTAAGTTTCCCAAGTACAGTACAGCTCGGGGGCCGTTTTCCACCTGTAAGTAAGGATAATATCGCCAGTGTCCCAAGATGCCAGAGTGGCCACCTCATCTCCTTTTAAGGAGTTATCTCTTTCGCAGTGGGGCACTGTTGATGGGTCCAGGTGTCCCTTCCCTGGTCAGAGGGCAGACAGGTGACCCATGGACTTTGTGCTATTGTGTCTGGAGGCCACGGACCAACTCTGCTCCCCAGAGCAGCCTGGACCCCCACCCTCGCCACCAACGCCATGAGCAACTGCCTTTCTGCCCAGATTAACCAGAGCTGGTTTCCACTGCTAGCAGCCAAAGAACCCCGACCGGGATGGTGCCATTTGGGGACTGAAGCGCGGAGTTTCCCAAATCACAAGAAAAGCAGGCTGGAGAAATAAACGTATGTTCACTGAGCCTGGATTTCACCCACCGTGGACTCTGGATAACTAGGATGGAAAGAGGGATAAGCCTCCGTCCCCGTGGGCCTTCACAAACGTCACGTCTTGACCCTGCAGACTTCAGCTCTGAGAACCTCAGCGACCCAGGGTCTTAACTCTAGGCCTTTGCGCACGCAATTTCCTCGCTTGACCTATCAGAAAGGTGCCCCGGAAACAGAAGCAGCCACCGTCGCCACTCTCTCTGGGAAATGGGAGCTCAGTTCCACACAGAGACAGCCACGCAAGGGAGTCCCCGAGGACAGAGGAGGGTCTCCCTAGAAACAGTGTGACCCCTTCCCCTCAGTGACTCCCCACCAAAGCAAGGGCTCCCCAAGCACCCAGAGAAAAATCATTCCAAACAGCTGCAGAACAGCTTCTGCATGTGTTGCAGAGGCCAGCAGGACAGGAAGCTGCAAGAGCAGTGCAGTGCGGAGCATCGGAATCCCAGATCCGGAGAAGTACATTTCTATCTCTTTCCGAGCCTGCCTGCCGGGCAGCCCTGCGTAATTCTCAGCTGTGCCCCTGTTGGGCCAGGGGTGTGCCTGGGCATGGTTTCCTCATCTACCAACATACTGTCTTCCTAGAGGCTGCAAGGTGGGCAAACAGCAAAACGCAGTGAGTAGCTCTCACCACCTGACAGACCGATCAGTAAAAGCTCAGTCTCTCTCAGGTCAACTCTAACCATGGCTACCATTTTCAGGCACTCACCATGTCCCAGGAACTGTTCTGAGCACTCTGTATGTGTGAGCAAATTTTATCTTAACCACAACCTTCCATCTTTATCATCCCCACATACAAAGGGAAACTGAGCCAGAAAGAATAACTCAGCTAGGAAGAGGACAAGCCAGAACAAGGGAGTCTGGCTCTAGAAACCAGGTTTTTTAAATGTCTATGCCATCCTGACCCGTGAATGGAAGAGAAAGGTGGGCATGATGGTCCAGGTCCACCTAAAGGAGGTGCCTACAAGCGGGGTGCAGTGGTGTGTGCCAGATGCTCATGAGCCCGTGATGGGAAGATCACTTGAGGCCAGGAGGATGTAGTGCACTATGACTGTGCCTGTGAATAGCCACTGCACTCCAGTCTGGACAACACAGCAAGACCCCACCTCAAAAAAAAAAAAAAGAGGAGGAAAAACCTGCACTGACACAGCAACACAACAAATAAGAAAGTATGAGGTCCTGGCCAGGCACGGTGGCTCACGCCTGTAATCCTAGCACTCTGGGAGGCCGAGGCGGGTGGATAGCTCAAG
>CAUYRT010071035.1:0-39130 GCA_963574885.1 Lepilemur ruficaudatus
TCCTAGCACTCTGGGAGGCCGAGGCGGGTGCATAGCTCAAGGTCAGGAGTTCAAGACCAGCCTGAGCAAGAGCGAGACCCCGTCTCTACTATAAATAGAAAGAAATTAATTGGACAACTAAAAATATATGTAAAAAAAAAAATTAGCTGGGCATGGTGGTGCATGCTTGTAGTCCTAGCTACTCGGGAGGCTGAGGCAGAAGGATCACTTGAGCCCAGGAGTTTGAGGTTGCTGTGAGCTAGGCTGAAGCCACGGCACTCACTCTAGCCCGGGCAGCAGAGTGAGACTCTGTCTCAAAAAAAAAAAAAAAATAAAAGATTATAGTAAAAAAAAAAAAAAAGAAAAGAAAATGGTCAAGTTAAAATTGTGTCCACTTCACCTTAGAGTCAGTGGGTCCTTTGTGTCTTAGAATGTCATTTGCCCGGGTAACCCTCCTGAGGGTTAAAAGGAAAGGATCACACACACATACAAAAGCTGTCTTACAAACACCCCCAAGTCCCTTCCAGAAGAGCTTCCAAGCCGGCTGGAAGGACACTGTGAATGAAGGACAGAGGAAGGACTTATCTGGCAGGGCATTACCTCCTCCTGCATTTTCACGGCTGTCAGTCGGGACTTTTCTGCCTCTAGGGTTTTCTCCTTCAGCTGCCTTTGCATTTCTGCGAGCTCCCTGCGATTTTTCTCCTTGTACTCATCCAGCTGGTTCTGCAGCTCCAGCGTGGAAGTGCGGGACGCTTCAACAATGTCAGCCATCTGAAAGAAGTGACGAGGATGTGAGCCCACCCTGCCATGCTCCATCTGAGACCACGGAGCTGGGTTCGGGTCCCATTTCAACAGGGAACGCAGCTCCTCTTCTCTCCTGTCTTCCACAGCCCCTGCAAAGACTGCCAGGCACCTGGTCCTGGGCTGGGCGGGTTTGGTCCCCTCTGACTTGGAAGCAGTGTGGAGGAGGAGCAAGCATATCCTTTGGAGCCAGACACACAGACCTACGGTGATGTCCCTGCTTTGCTACTTGCCAGTATACGACTGGGGCACGTCCTTAACCTCTCTGGGCCTCAGCATTGTCCTCACTGGAAATAACTGAAGTTACATCTACTTTACAGGGTTGTTGTCAGAACTAAAACATACATAGACACAGATAGAATTCTAGTGAGAAACAAAAGTAGCTAGTAAAGCGCCTGACCCATAATAGATGTCAGAAAATGAGCCTCTCACGTCAGCTCCCAAAATACAGGGAGCCCACCGGCCCCGTGCCTCTCCCCTTCTGGGTGTTCAGAGCAGAAGAACAGCAATGACTGGGCTTTGAAACTGCCTTCCGCACTCCTTTACAACAAATTGATGCGAATGCACAGAGACCCCACAGATTCTGAGTCAGGGGACACGGTTAAGTCTGCACTTACGCACTGAGCTGCTTCTGCTAATTGTCAGGAGGTGATTGTGGTGCCCAGACTCCAGAGGGTATTGGCATTTGCTTTTCAGTTTCTCTATATCTGGGATTCTTGTCAAGTCTAAAGAGCTGCTTCAAGGGGTCTGCAAATCCCTGACACGTTTGTGCTTGGACCTAAGTGCAGATTCCCTGGTTTTCACCAGACCCTCAAGGGGGCTGGGTCCTGCACCTTCCCCTCCTTTTCCTCTCCCTCACCTCCTTCTGCAGTTTCTCGATGGTCTTGTCAAGGTGCCACCGCTCACTCTCCATCTCGTTCTTCAGCCTTCTCAGCTGCTCCTTCTGCTCAGCCTCATCTTTTAGCTTCTCTGACAATTGCTTCTGCTCCTGGGTGGTCCGAATCAGGTTCCTCTGCAAGGGCAGGGAGAGGACAGGGCAGTCACCTACCTGCCGGGTAGCCAAGGGAACGGGGGGAGGGGGGGTGGGATTTCCTGGCCACACCACACAGCAACCACAGACCTGTCACAGCCATGATAAGGAAAAAGATCAAAATAAAGCCAGGACAGGGACACAAGGACATTGCTGGTTCCGAAATTCAGGGACTAAAAAGGAAAGCTCACATAACCAGAAACATCCACAGGCAGGAAGGGACAGAGGATGTATTGCAGAAACACGTGGGCAAGGCTGCTGGTGGTGTGAATTCAGGATGGTATCTGAAAACCTGAATGTTCGTGCTTGAAAATTGAGGTAAAGTTATACGTTAGACCAACCTAAACCTACCTGGCAATTTATATGCTCTGATATTAGCATTGCAACTAATATTCTAGAATCTACTCTGCTAGAATGGTTCTCCCATGGAGATGCTTCTCACAGTTAGAATAGCTAAAAATGCACCCATGAGGAAAGAAAACACTGTCCCACAGGACAAATGTTCACTTGGAATCAGCAGCATCAACAGCATCCATGAGTTGGACTCAAACATAGACAAAAAGGAATTTAGAAACCACAGGTTGATGAACTGAATAAATAGAAGGCGTTAAATGGAAGAAACACTAGTGAGAAAAAGTACATAAGGGTGGTTCTTTAGTGAATCAGCACCGAATACTAGTGCCTATTATGTAATAAGATACAACCCATCTTGGGTACGATATTCTCGCTGGTTCCCCTGAGGCTCTCATCTCACATTGTCACACAGACTTATGTCCTTTATATAAACAACATGCAATTCCAAAACAGAATCCTAAAAGATCTTAGGAAGGTTACAGTGGCTTGTTTGAATGGCCAGGTGTTAGGCCATCAGTATGGGGCTAACAAGAAGGGGCACAGCTCAGAAGAGAGCAGCAGGACCCAAACAGAGACTGGATCACCTGGGAAATGCCAGCAGGTGCCGAGGGCTGAGTGTGAGTTAGTACAGGAACAACTGAGGGCCTACCAGGTCTTGTGTCCCTACCGAGGCTGCATGGGAACAATGGTTAGTATTTGTACAGTGCTTAACATTTACAAGCAGCTGTCACATGCAGTAACTCAGGATCTTGAAAACACTCCAAATCACTTCGGGCTCTCCTGGTTTGCAGAGCATGGAACAGCTCTGGGTTGCCAACCACATGACGTGCGGCTGAGAAACCACCCGTGGTAGCCTTCCGGTCCTGGGCTCTGCTGCGCTGGCAGCACTTTGAGAGGCCGCCAACACGGCCGTGCTGCTGGAGTTAACTGCTGTAGGGAACCAAGGTCGACAAAAGCTCTTGGGGAAAAGGTGGCAAAAGGAAGGTAATCAGGGGTTCACGTGGGGGGAGGGGGAGGCAATTAGCAGGCACGGGCCCCACCACAGCCACAGCTGGACATACACCAGATGCAGGGATGAACCCTGGAGCTTCTTATGGTTTATTTGGTGGTGTTGGGGGCAAAGGGTAAGAAGAAAGAGTTATGGCACCAGCAAGGAATGGTTTCACTGTACGAGAGAAAACTCAGGCCGGGCACGGTGGCTCACAGCTGTAATCCTAGCACTCTGGGAGGCTGAGGTGGGAGGATCACTCAAGGTCAGGAGTTCAAGACCAGCCTGGGAAAGAGTGAGACCCCATCTCTACTAAAAATAGAAAGAAATTAGCTTGACAACTAAAAACATATAGAAAAAATTAGCCCAGCATGGTGGCTCATGCCTGTAGCCCCAGCTACTCGGGAGGCTAAGGCAGAAGGATTGCTTGAGCCCAGGAGTTTGAGGTTGCTGTGAGCTGGGCTGACACCAGAGCACTCTAGACCAGGCAACAGAGTGAGATTCTGTCTCAAAAAAAAAAGAAAACTCAGAATGTGTATCTCAGAAATGTAAATTTGTGAAAACAACAAATACAGAGGGCCAGTAATGGCCTTCTGCAGAACCTTCAGGATCCAACTCAGCCTCCTGCCCCTACAGGTGCCCCTGTATCTCTTTCTCCTCCTCTGGGATCCCAACCATAAAGCCCCAGGCCTATAGCCAAGCTAGCCTCAACTCCATTCAACCTACATACGGCTCATGCATTGCTGCTTCACTCTGCTCAGGCAGGGCTGCCCGCTCCTGTCCTCCTGTGCCCCTGGAGACACCACGGACTCACCACTCTGCACCCAGGGCCTGCCAACACCCCCACGCTCCCAAACATGCATTGCCTGGAAGGAGAATCTTGCTAAATTATTCCTAAAATATTCCTGTATGCTTGCCTCTACCGCAACGTAGTAAGATCTGTAAAGGCAAGGAATAGCTTTTCTATCTATCTGGGTATATTCACTGGGTATATTCACTAACAGTATATGTTAAAAACTTAGTGGTTTTACCTATTCCCTAAAGTGATCTGAAGAATTCTTATATCAGAATCACCATGCAAGGGTGGGGCACCCATTACTTAAAATGTATTATAGATTCTAGCTCTTTCTGATGGAGTCACAATTTATCTTAGCATGGGGCCCACAAGTTTGCGTTTGAAAGTTCCCCAGATAATTTTAATATATCCTAAGTTTTGACTATTGTTTAAAACAATATTCTGCCTCTTCAGTTATTCAAGAAATATGTTCCAATAAGTCACTGCTGAGAAAACATGTCCCAAGTTCACATGAAAAGAAGCTAACTCGGCAACTTTGCATTTTTTTAACCCTTTATGTGAACCACGTTAGGAGTGAAATGCTCTGTAGCTACAGTGACTCTATGTCCAAGACCAGCCATACAAGCCCACTGACCAATAATGGGACAGAAATTTGGAGGACATGTATCAGGTCAGAGAACCCCAGACACAACGTTGGTGGATGTATAGTGAGTCATCCTATCAATGGACACAGAGCCTTTTACTATGACTGAATAAGGCCCCGGTTAGCCCATATTAACAACAACCAAGGTACACACGAGCCTACAGGTTTCAAGGCATGAGTAGCTTGACTCAAAAGGAAGCTGGTCTTCTCAGAGCCCTTGCCACACCATAACTGTGGGCTACAACAGTGGAAACATTGGGGCTTTTTCCCTTTGTTGTCTCCATAGGCAAAAGTCCAATAGTGCGGGAGGACATGGAGAATGTGTACCACTATCCCTCCCAGAAGGAAAGAACCGTGGCTTCTCCAGAAAAGACTTCTTCACCTCCCCATCTGCACAAGGCACTTGTAAACACCATCATCGATGTCTTTGCCCTGAACAGAGTTCAAGTAGACACAGGGGGCAGCACCGTCCTGAACCGAGTCCGGAGTCAACACACCAAGACTGGCGTCTTCATGACCCTCGGCCACTCTCTGTCTGAGTCACAGTAAATCAGGTATAAGTTCCCCTTAGTCTTCCGCTACTCTGTAAAGAAATATATTTATATCATACATGAAGAGGCAACAGATTGCTACAGGCACAAAGATTTTGAAACGTATGGTGTTTGTGTGAGAAAAATACCAGTTACTTTTCCTCTTCCTCCAGGGCTAAGTTGCCTGTGGGTTGCCAGCTTCAAGGTTGACAGGCATACGGAAAGAGACCAGACAAAAGGAGCTGACTCTCTGGTCCCCAGTTTTAGAGAAAGCACAGTATTTTAGAGTGATGGTGCACTTTTCCGGGCCCTCCTTTTGAGATCAGAAAATTCAGGTAAAGATGGTGAAACTGCACTGCTGGTGGCTAGCAGGGCCACACACCCCATGAGGCATCCTCCCCTTCTCCAAACCACTGGGAAAACAGGCTCAACAGAAGTAACCCGTCAGGGAGCCTTTCCAAAGCAAGGCTAGAGATCAGCAGGCGGGGTGGGTGGGGACTACATGAAGATCTTTTGGCCTCGAGGCCATCATCTGTTCTATATGCTGAATTAACCACGAGCTGCAGATTCCCAGCCAGGAAACTACTTCCATATGTGCGAAAAGTTCTTGTTTGTCCAAAGGAGAAGTTCTGAGAGGCTCTCATAGCTGCACCCTGTGTTCGGTGTGGACACGACACGAAGGTGCAGATGTTTGTTCCTATGGAGTACCGATGTCTTTCCTCTCTTTCTGCCCCCCACCAGCTCACAAATTTAAACCCGACACCTTGGCAGCTGGGTTAGGTAACAGTAGCCACCCTCAGCCTTAAATAACAGCATGGGGAAATTGCCATCTGCACCAAATCAACCCAACACGATTTTGTAACAAAGATCTAGAGTGAAAGAAAGAAAAAAAAGAAAGAAAAAAAAATCTAAGGGAAGGCAGTCAGATACAGAACTCAGAAAAAATCAGGACTTTACTATAAACAAAAGCAATTTCCTTCCAAAGCCAGGGAGAAGGCATAGGCCTCTCTGATTTGGGGATGAGAGTTTTGGCTGACCTGTGACTCCCTTCTGTCCTCTACAACCCAAGGGGATGAAGCCCTGCACGTTTAAGGGAAGCTGCAGGGAGACATTTGCAGACCTGCATCCTAACTCAGCTCAGTGTTTTTAATGTGCCCTCCCCGTACCTGTCCTCATACAAGTGGGTCCCTAACGAAACTTCAACAGCCTTCCTCTCAGACAACTCACAGAAACACTGGCTTTTTACCTCCTCAGCAACTCGCCTGGCGGGTGCTTGGGTGCTGGTTCTTTAGAACCTGAGAGCCAGGAGCAGGAAGGACACTCCTGGATCACACTGGGGTCATTGTGCAAAGTCAATTTAGAACTTCAGTCCAGGCTTTTCTTTAGAATGTACTTCAAATAATCTTTAACCTGCAAATGGGAAAATCTAATTTTCTAAGAACCTCCTGATTTTGAATAGAGATAGCTATCCAGTTTCAAGGATCGACTTCCTCCTGCCTCTTCTCGCAGCCACCTTGAAGGACCGCACTCTGCGGGGTGCATTTGCCCAGAGGAGAAGGGAAATTGGCTTCTGCCAGAAAGCTGCCTCCACACTGCCTTGGGGACCAATCCCGCTGGCCTTTCACGCAATTCATATTTTATCTTTGGAAAGCTGTCAAGCTCTTTAATGTCAAGGTTTCCCAACCTTGGCACTCCTGACATCCGTGGCCAGACGATTCTCTGTTGTGGGGCTGTCTTGTGCTTTGTAGGATTTTTGGCAGCATCCCTGGCCTCTACCAGCTACCTGCCAGTAGCACCTCCCTAGTGTGACAATCAAAAATGTCTTCAGACATTACCAAATGTCCCTCAGTTGAGAATCACAGTGTAAATAGACAGTTCAAAGTCCAGGGTGGGTATTACGGGTGAAAGGGAGCTACCTGGGAAGAGAGGACCAATGACAATTTCTGCATGTCCCTCCAATTTTGCTTCTCTGGGTTTCCTTTGTGAGGGAGTAATGACAACAGCCCTCAGAGTTACCTGAGCATCCTCCAATTCGCTCTCCAGGCCCCTTCTGGCTGACGCAGCTTCTTTTCCTTCCTTTCTGGCATGCACGAGGGCCTCTTCTAATTGTCGTATTTCTCCCTACGACAAAACGCTGGGTCAGTGTTCACTTCGATGTGTGCTGCACCTTGAAGACGACCGACTGGGTGGAATGAAATGAACGCAGAAGACACCCAAAGACGCGGCAGTGGCTGCGGTCACGACGTGCCTGTCATGGGCCGAGATGACACACAACAGCCGTGTTCCTGTGTGCGTGTGCCTGCCTGCAGTTTCAGTTCTTAGTCAGGTGTGAACATCCAGGTACCTGGGGTGATTTTTTTAAAATGCAAATACCCAGCCTTACCCCTGGAGATCTGGAAACAGCAGGTATCAAACGGACCCAGGCACATACAGTTTTGCGAAAGATATCCAGGTGATTCTGATGGATGACTGCTATGGTTTGAATGTGTCCCCCAAAAACCGTGTGTTGGAAACTTAATCATCACGGCAGCAGTATTAAAAGGTGAGACCTTCAAGAGGTGATTAGGCTGAGAGCGCTCCCTCCTCATGAATGAATTAATGCCATCATGGAGGGAATACGTTCCTTTTAAAGGATGAGTTCAGCCCCCTTTGGCCAGTTTTCACGTTATGACACAGCAAGAATGCCCCTGCCAGATGCCAGCACCATGATATGAGATGTCCCAGCTTCTAGAACCACAAGAAATAAATTTCTATTGTTTGTAAATTACCCAGTCTGGGGTCTTCTGTTATAGCAGCAGCAGATGGTCCAAGACAACAACCATGTTTGTCCCCTCTTTTGTCATCAGGTGCCTTTTGTGCATCTCTGGCTAACAGCTTCCTGCTTCTATCAGTCTAGCTAACCAGATAAGTGCTTTGTTAAAACCTGTGTCACTTCAAAAACATCAACTATGTGCTAAAAAAGAATAAATAGCCTTGAGTGAGAATCGGTCTAATGTGGTGTCAACATACCCTTGTCAGGTGTTTGGAGGCCTCTACAAAGGCTCAGAAGACTCAAAGGGCCTGACGCCTGGGTAAGTGAGGCTGTGTTTCCCACCTGACTCTTCGTCCCTGTCCCCCTCCCACTCCTACCCCTCCCAGAGGAACAAAAGCAATAGCTTGCACAGGGGATATATTCACTATTGCCTCAAGCCTTCCTACTAAATTATGGTACAAAATCCCTTCCCTTCTTCTGAAACCATCTACACAGGAAAGAAGGATCTGCAGCTGCCAGACCTGGGCTTGGGCCAGGCGAGCCTTACCTCGTACTTCTTGAGCGTTTCCTTCGCTTTGGCTTCATCGCCTTCCATGTCATCGATCTGTCTCTGAAGCTGGGCAACTCTTCGCTCCAGTTCTCCAATCCTTCCCTGCAGCTTCTCGTTCTCCTCCTGCAGAAGCTTCACGCGCGTTTCAGCCCCCACCTGGTTCTGCTCTGAAGCGTGGCTCCGGCTGGCCAGGACCTCGACATTCTGTAAAAACACGGAGTGCGTGAGTAAGGGGCAGTCTGCAAGCTGGGAGAATGGCTGATGTTTATGAAAAACCCACTACGTGCCAGGCCCTGTGCTAAGCCAGGGGTCAGCAAATGGCAGCCTGCAGAACAAATCCAGCCCGCCTCGTTTTTTAAAAATGCAGCGTTATTGGAACATAGCCACACCCATCTGTTTGCAGATTGTCTGTGGCTGCTTTCAAGCTGCAACAGCAGAGCTGAGTGGTTGTGGCAGAGACCACAAGGCCTATGGCGGGTCACAAAGACTAAAAGGTTTACTGTCTGGCTCTTTATAGTTTGCCAAAACTCACCTGTGTTAAGCCCTCTACATGGGATTTCTACCTTGTAACAATTCTAGAAGGTGGTGCTATTCTCATCACCATCTTAAATATGAGGAAACTGAGACATAGGTAGATTAAATAACTTATCCGAGATCACTGAGGAGGAACTGTGTTCACGCAGACCGAATCGAGAACCTGTCCTCGCAACCCTTTCCTTCAATGTGTTCACTTGCCTGCCCGCTTCACATGGGCAGGGCCTTTAATAGAAGCTCCTGGTGAAGGGCGGCTACTGTGTACAGATTTTTTAATGTCCAAATTAAAATTGGCTTAAATTACGATACGGTTCATAGTGTCAGCTCTAGGCACTATCATCTGAAAATGACCTAATGATGCACAAATTCACAACAGAAAAATGGCAACAATCACAGGATGGTTATTGTTAATTCTAGATGTCACACAGGCTTTGTATTCTTTGGTTTAGCAACTTGAAGTGATGATAAGTGGTCCTGTCTAGAGTCTCAACTCTTTGGGCAGATCTCTTGCCTGTCCTCCATTTATCCATGGATATTTCTGCCAATATCAGCAGATCCCATGCCCATGAAACACTGCAGATGCCTGCCAGGAAGGAAAGGCCCAGGGAGGGCAAGAATAGGCGTTGAAAGCCTGTACCCCAGCCCACTTGGGAGAGCTACTTGTTAGAATGGCTTGCATAGCCTTTTAGAAAGATCTTTAAATCTTTTAACAGTACACTAAGCTTATCCTGAATTTAATCAGCTAGAGAGTTTCAGAAACCCGAGCATCTTTTCACAGCCCAGATATTTAATTCTATACATCTGAGAAAGCCCATCAGAGCCAAGCAATTGCATTAGAATGAGGTTAGGGGGCATTACTAGCAGAAAACTGAGGTGCCAGGCAGGACTACTTGAATATCATCTCCTAATGAAACTGACAAGAGGATGATCATAAAGATGAACAGAGGAGAAATACAGTGTGGTTGAAAGCTTGAGGAGGGATCTAAAGAATCCAATAACTGGTCAGATCAGGGAAAGAAGGGAAAAGTCTAGATTGCCCATTCCTGCCCTATCTTTTCCATTCAAATATAAGACAAGGCTACAGTTATCAAGAAGGGTAGAAGTGGCGTCAGGATAAACACATAAATCAATGGAATAGAATTGAGAGTCCAGAAATAAACTCTCATAGTTATAGAGAATTGGTTTTCAACAAGGGTGCCTAGACGATTCAATCGGGAAAGAACAGCCTTTAACTAACAGTGCTGGGACAACCAGACATCCACATGCAAAAGAATGAAGCGAGACCCCTTCCCTAGACCATTCACAGACATTAACTCAAAGTGGGTCATGGACCCAAATGGAAGATCTAAACCTATAAAACTCTTAAAACATAGGAGTAAACGTTTGTGACCTTGGGTTAGGAAAAGCCTTCTTCACTACACCAGCAAAAGCACAAGTGACAAAAGAACAGATATGATAAATGTGACTTCCTCAAAATGTAAACCTTTTGTGCTTCCAATGACACTATCAAGCAAGTCAAAAGACAACCTGCAGAATGAGAGAAAATATTTACAAATCTGACAAAGAACTCATATCCAGAATATATGGAATATATAAGGAATATAAGGAATTCTTTAACTCAACAATAAAAAGATAAATAGCCCACTTAAAAAGGGGGCAAAGGATCTGAATATCATTTTTTATCCAAAGAAGATATACAAAAATCCAATAAGTACATGAAAAGATGCTCAACATCGTTAGTCATTGGGGAAATGCAAATTAAAACCATAACGAGATACTACTTCACACATGCTAGGATGGCTATAATCAAAGACAGATAGTAACAAGTGTTGGGCAGGATGTAGAGGAATTGGAATCCTCATAGATTGCTGGTGGGAATATGTTAATATGATGATTTAAAATTCAGTCCGAAACCGCAATTACTTTTGCACCAACCTAATAAAATGGTACAACCACTTTGCAAAATAGTTTGGGGTTCCTCAAAAATGTTAAATAGAGTTATTCTATGGCCCAGCCATTTCATTCCTTGGTATACACCTAAGAGAAATACAAATATACAGTCACACAAAATTTTGTACAAATGTTTATAGCAGTGTCAGTCATAGTACCCAAAAAGTGGAAACAATCCAAATGTCCATCAACCAGTGAACAAGTAAACAAAATGAGGCATGTCCATACAATGGAATATTATTTGGCCATACAAGGGAACAAAATACTGGTGCATGCTGCAACATGGATGCACTTTGAAAACATTAGTTTATTTATTTATTTACTTTATTTATTTATTTATTTTATTTTTATTTGAGTCTCACTCTGTTGCCCAGGCTGGAGTGCCGTAGCATCAGCCTAGCTCACAGCAACCTCAAACTCCTGGATTTAAGAAATCCTTCTGCCTCAGCCGCGCAAGTAGCTGGGACTACAGGCATGCGCCACCAAGCCTGGCTAATTTTTTCTATTCTTGGTAAAGACAGGGTCTCGCTTTTGCTCAGGCTGGTCTCGAACTCCTAAGCTCAAACGATCCGCCCACCTCGGCCTCCTAGAGTGCTAGGATTACAGGTGAAAATGTTATTTTACATGAAAGAAGCCAATCACACACTACAAAAATCCGTATTAACATTTACATGAAATGTGTCTGGACTAGCAAATCCACTGAGACAGAAAATGGATTAGTGGGTGCCTGGGGCTAGAGGGCCAGGCGCAGGGAAGGGGGAGTAGCTGCTAAAGGGTGTAAGATTTCTTTTGGGATGTGATAAATATGTTTTATCACTGACTGTGGTGATGGCTGTATAGCTCTGTGAACATCGTAAAAAACCACTGCATTGTACACTTTAAATAGTTGGATTATATGTTATAGGAATTGTATCTTAATACAGCTGTTTTAAAAAGAGGGGGAAAAAATAGCCAGGGAAGCTGGGGGCGGGAGCAGGGATGGTGGGGAGAGAGGGTGCATGTACCCTGGTGGTCTGGGGGCTTGCTGCGTTGTTAGCGAGGGGAAGAGGAGACTCAAGACAGCCGCCCAAACCTTTCAGTAAAGTAAAGAACACTTACATGTGTGGTCAGTGCTCTTTTGTTCACCCAGAAATCTCAGGAAGAACAAGGATACTGAACACCAGCCCTGGTTTGACCTAGACTTGTGCCTGACGGGCACCCTGGCATGCTAGATGAGGGAACTGGACCGTAGGTGATGGTCAGAACGTGATGTGCGAGCGCATCGCCTGGCTTACGGCTGTCAGGGGTCAACGCCAATCCTAACTTTCCCATGTGACTCTGACTGTGACTCTAGGGGAGCTTCTGTGTGCTGAGACACTGAGGCCTGTTTCAATTATTTGTAAAATGATACGTTCTTCTCTGTGTCTTCACAGTGTGGTAGACCACATTATGTTTACAAATAATTCAACATAAGGCTCTGCTGGCAAGTCTTCCCCAAAGCCCTCTTCCATGTCCACGCCCACCCCCTCCTCCCAACACCCAGTTCACTATTTTATATAAAGCCCCCAGAACAAACGTTCCTTTCCTGAAACCACACCTAATTCGCCTGCAGCAGTCCTGGAATCTTTAAAATAAAATAAAATAAAAATCATATCTCTTTGTTCAAAGCAAGTACTACATGCAAGTTCTACTTTATGACTTCCCGAGAAGAAAAGAAGATTGGTCGAGAGGTCTCCAAAGTCCTCCCACCTCTGAAGTGCTTTGGTGCTTTGATCTTCGCATCATCTTTTCCAAATGCTTAAGTTTGTGTCTCGTGAATGTGGCAAAGGCAGCAGAACCCACCAAGACAGAGCCGGCGAAGAACTACTCAGACGGGAGATCAGTGGGGACAAACACTGCTGACCTCACTTAAGTTGCTGGTGCCATGCTTCTGCGAGCCTTTGATCTTAAGTCCTATATGTCATAACAAGATTAGAGAGGATGCTCCATCAAAAGTGAACCAAAGCACACAGTTTGCAATGATTCACTGAGCCATTTCATACCACATATGTAATGTCAATTGTTTAAAGGATTATATGGATTTTTTTTTAACTTTTTAACCATTATTTACTGACGCAGGCAGTCCCAGGTGGTTAAAAATCAAGTCCAATTCCTCTGCCACTATAAAGAGTTGGAAACACCACACTAGGTCATCACCCCAAAGGCAAAAGTAGCAGACATGCTATATTCTATTGTTTTTCAAGATTGGACCATCACTAAAAATTACACTGAGATGATTACTATTATTATTTTTTTTTTTACCTATCAGGCAGCCAAGGTCAAAAGGTTTGATAACACAGTGTGTGGGCAGTGTGAGGACACAGGCATTCTCAGCCATTGCTGATAGGGCTAGAAATCGGTATGAGTTCCTGGAAGGCAATTTGGGAGTATCTACCCAAGATATAATGTGCATTCCTTTCGACCCAGCAACTTCTCTTCTAGCACTTTATCCTACATGTGTGCAAGATGACATATAAATGAGATTATTCATTTCAGCACTATAATAGCAAAAGACTGCAAAAACTAAATGCCAATTAATTGGGCACTAGTTAAATAAATTACATCAGTTCGATGGTATCCTGTGCAGCTGGTGGGGGCGGGGGTGAAAGGCTGAGAAAGTGAGGGAAGAGCAAGTGACCGAACAGTATTATGAGGAAGGGAATTGGGGCTGCGGACAAAAGTGGAGGGAAGTTTTCAACTGCAAACCTTCTTGTAATTTTTAAAATTTCGAACCATGGAAATTTACCATGTATTAAAAGTTTTAAAATAAATATACATTTGCTTTGAGAAGACTGACCATCAATGGTCACAGGCACTCGGAGGACAACTCACCTCCTTGGTCAAGTTCTCACCTCCTCCAGCCTCCAGAAACCCTTTCCCTGCCTGTTTACGGATACTTCTGGGCCATCCGAGATAGCGGAGCCAGAGCCCCGAGAGCAGCTGTACAAACAGAGCACGGGGCCAACTCTCCCACGCCGGTCTACATAGTTAAGCAATTCCTTTTCACCACATATAGCTGGGAGAGTGGAAAAGGCCCAGACGGCCCAGGACCTGCAACTGCATGAACGCTTCTCCATGTTTCCACTCCAGCGACGCTGAGGCGGAGAAGGCCAATGTAGGGTGATGAGAGACATCCCAGGGACTGCACAGAACTGCCTTCAAGGCTCAGGTTTTTCCATTAACAATGCAGGTAAATTTTGCATTTGACACCATAGCATTTTTCATTCCACTATCTGTCTCTCTTTTTATATTAAGGATACCATGTTCTTGGTATTCTGGGAAGAGCTGTTACTTTACCCTGTGGCTATGCCAAACTCTCTCCACCCTACATGAACATATATCCCACCCTGAGTCATGAAGACATAAGTCACCTTAAGATTGGAATTCTCATTTTTACTTCTAAAAATGCTACTCCAACCGTGTAGAGGAAAGAGCAGGGGCTCTGCAGCCAGCCAGACCAGATCCAAATGCAAACTGTGCCTCTTGCTGGGGCCTTCCACTTGCCCTCACAGAGCCTCAGTTTCCTCAACTATAAAAGGGGGATGAACTTACCCACCTCGTACATTATTGTGAATATCTAGCTAAGTGAGAAGACAGCTCTTGAGGTAGTGATAGTTATTACTAGGCCAACTAAACCTACATCTGTTTCCTCAAAGGGAAGGACTTTGCACAGCCCACACTGTGGTTCTAAATCACCACACTTGGCTTCAGACCACAACCTGCAAATTTTTACCAGCTAGAAGTCAAGCCTAGACTTTTCAAAAGAGAGAACTGAGATCTTCTAACAATCTTTCCAGGGTGACCACACTGTACAAATAAAATGACCCCCACCTCCATCTTATTTTAAGGGCAAGTCAGGTTTCTTGGTTGGCTGATTTATTAAAAATTTAGCCCCATTTCCCAATCAAGGGTAGTCTGGTAAACTGATGGCAACTAAGGGAAAAATTCTTCTAAATCAGACAAACAGGATGTTTGCTAAATTTCCACTACTTTTAAAACAGTTGACTTTTAACCATATGCTATTATCAAATTTTTTTTTTTTTTTTGAGCCAGAGTCTTGCTCTGTCACCCCGGCTAGAGCTAAAGTGCAGTGGCATGATCATGATCATAGCTCACCGCAACCTCAGAATCCTGGGCTCAAGCAATCCTCCTGCCTCAGCCTCCTGAGTTGGGACGACAGGCACTCGCCACCATGCACAGCTAATTTTTTCTATTTTTAGTAGAGATGGGGTCTTGTTCTTGCTCAGGCTGGTCTTGAACTCTTGAGCTCAAGGGATTCACCCACCTTGGCCTCCCAGAATGCTAGGATTACAGGTGTGAGCCACCGTGCCTGACCCAATTATCAATTTAAAAGGAGGAGGAAAAGGGAATATGCAATTGTATCTCATACACACACACATACACACCCCAAAGAGCAAAATCCCAGTCTTTGCCAGGTGCCACCATTCATTGCAAATAACGACTTGCTTACAACCTGGCATATTTTCATGAATTAACACCCACATTTATAAACGTTCACAATGGCTCCTGGAGCTAGAGGAAACTTTTATCAGTGACAAACACAAATCCCCAAACAGTACCCCAAGTGGTCGCCTCTGAGGGTTCTGCCTTATCAAAGGGGCTGACGCGCTTTCCTTATAAGGAACACAGACCTGACACCTCGGCCTGGCTGCTCCTGATGGATAACAAGCCACCGACTGCACAGGGCCAGGGCCTCCTGGCTTGTCCTGGTGCTGACCCAACACACAGACGCATCAGGTTTTACTAATCAACAAGGCCTCTGCCACAGCCGGCTTTGTTTCCTTTCTGTCTCCCATTTTTGCTGAATGAGTGAAAACAGCTGAGGCGTGGACGCAGGGGCGTCCAGGGAACGGAATGCCAATGTGTCAGTTCCACCTCGCTGGCCACCCCCACGCTCCGGCGTGTTGAGGCTGCAGGATCCCAGGTGAGAGGCATCCAAAGTGTCCCCCAGCTCAGCTCATCTGCTGGGAAGTTACCATCTTCTCACCATCACGGCTGCGGACATCCACTTTCACTTGTACGATGAAGGCCTGGGTCACAAATAATGAGTCCCTCACTCTGAGTGTGCAGAAAACCAAGTCCCCTGTATTGTGTCTTCAGCTTCCCCCTCGCCTGAGCAACTGTTTAGGTGCAGAAACAGGGTATATTTCAGTCTTGAGTAGCTCACTTCCTCCCTTACCCCAGCTATCTATAAATTTCCCTAGCATAAGGTCTTTAATTCCAGGATTCTCAAGTTTGAATGCACATAGAAATCACCTGGAGATCTCACTAAAATGCTCATTCAGACTCAGGTAGGCTGGAGTGGGACCTAGGACTCTGCATTTCAAACAAGCCCCCAGGCGATGCCAATGATGCTGTCCGTGGATCCCACGTTGAGCAGTGAGGTCTGGGCTGATGAGACACGGCTCAGGTCTCAGGGCCTTTCTGCAGAGGTTTGAGCTCCGCTCTGAACTGGCCAAGTCCTTTGTGCTTCTTGGTATGACTCTAAGTGCCTGGGATTAGGTAGCGTCAGGTGCTTGGGTACCAATGCAGGCTTCCCCATGCAAGCTCTTGACCTCTGACTTCAATTCACATCCTTAAAGAGAGTGTAATAGGTAATACTTGCCCTAAATGGGTATGAAAGTGAAAAAAGGTACAAAAGCTTTAAAAAGTTGAAATTCCTATAAGGTAAAGTGATGGGTTCCTTCCTTCCTCCTTTTTAACTCTACGTACTTACCATTCTTTGGTCAAGACGGGGTTGAGCCATTAACAATCATCACTTTAAATCCCATGCTCCGAGACCTATACCAGAGTTTCCAAATTTTCTCTCACAGTATTTACCAAATGCCAGTACCGTTCCTTCCCCACATATTTGCAGTTCAGAACTCAATTAGTTATACAGTGATAAGCTCTCTCTGTTTGCTTGGTTTGGGGCAAAGGAACAGTATGTGGGAGAGACGGGAAACTGTGGCAAAGGAAAGGACAAAGAAATAGAGGTGCTCGTTACCAAAACCCCACATATTTCCAAGGACGAGTGGGTTCCAAAGCCAAGAATAGTGGAGGTCAATGTTCAATTTCCTTTTGTTAGAAGAGGTGGATTCTAGACCAGACCCCGCTAATAATTTACTGTATGATGACGTTAGGCAAGTCATTTCTCTTCCATCTGCCTTCAGTTTCCTTCTCTGTCACATGAAAGGGTCACTCTGGCTCATCTCAATGTCCCTGCCAGCTCTAACGGTCTGGAATTCTAGAATGAACTTGAAGAAATCAGGCAGGATTGGGCAGTCGTGGAATTAAATAAACTAAGGCTTCTAGAGCTATTACTCCTACCACATCATGTTTACATTGCGTTTTCAAATGCTGTCAGCTAAGCCAGATCATTTGTATCAGTGTTCCTGCCAGAGCTTCTAGAGCCGAGGGTCGTGTCTAAAGACAGGCAACTTCCTGGCACTGAGGCAGAACAAAGTGTCACGCGCTCATCCCTCTCTACGGTCACAACTTGCCATCCTCAAGGAGTTTAAACACAGCGTGCATAATGAAGATTGTCTTTGCATCCTGTGTTTCCCTTGCCCTGGTGGTAATTTTTTTGCTAACAAAACCGCCTAAAACACACTCCCTTTTAATCACGTTCAATCACCCAGTTTTTCCTTTAGTAACTCAGTGATTATGTAGGTTAAAAATATCATTGGTTTTCTTCACCATTTTTCTTGTGAAATAAATTAATATGCTTCCCTTTAAATAGTCAAGAAACCAGAAAGACTTGCTCTCAGAGTGGCCTGTCATTCAGACATTGGTTCAAGTCAAAAGTCATGGCAATAAAATTCTCACACTTGCTCACAGAATGCATTTGACACACAGTAAGTCTACACAGGTACCCAAGATGGGGATAAAAATACCTACGACAGACAAAAATACTCTGTACCTAAACAGGTACAGAGCAATTTAGTGACTTTCCCAAAAGGCAACAAGCTCAGGCCTTGCCATACAGTGTGATTCTGTTTACATGAAATGTCTAGAATGGGCAAATCCACAGGGATAGAAAGTAGACTAGTGGTAGCAGAGGATGGGAGAAAGGGGGAATTCAGATGAAAGGGGCTTCATTTGGGGGTGATGGAATTAGACAGTAGGGATTACCCAAATTGCGAATATATAAAAACCACTGAATTGTACACTTTAAAATGGTTACAATGGTGAATTCTGTGTTACGTGAACATTATCTCAATAAAAACAAAAGGAAAAAAAAACAGAGTTCTGGCCTTGCAGTCAGCAGACCTGAATTGGTCCTGCTTGTTCTTTTGGAAACCTCGATTTTCTCATTATTCTAAAAATGAAGTGAGATTTTACACGAGGCACTTAGCAATGTCTCAGGCACACAGTAAGAACTCAGTGGCTGACAGCTACATGTTAAAATCAGGCAGCTGAAAGTCACACAACCAAGACTTGAACCCAGCTCTCTGGCTCCTTGTCTGTGATCTCTGCTAGATGCTAGTAGGTTCTTCCAAGTGTGGCAGCAGCTTCAGGGAAAATTCCCCACTGTCAGTTAGAGAAGGGGAAAGGCAGATCCAAACCCAAAAACTCAGGGCTTTAGATACATCCACACGCTCACCCAACTGCATCTCGTGGGCTTCTCTGAAACACAGGCCCGGGTTACAGACTTTCAATTATGCTTCATTTTTTTAACACCACTCCTTAAAAAAATTCTTACCAAATGTTCCCCAGTTTCCCTGGGTCCTCTCAGGTTCCAGGAGATAAAAAGAGCCCCATATCCATATTTATGACACCATTTCCCTACGAGAGCCACAGTCTAAACTAACTTCGTAACCAGCGTGTAAAAGTTCTGTTTATAGAACCCAACATCCCCCTGCTGTGCCGTTAGCCTTCAAGTAGCAGCTGGAAGGGACTCCACCCAGGCGATGCCATGCTTCCAGAGCTCTGCATCATCAGGAAAATATTGGGGGTGGGAACAGGAAAAACGCGGGCGTTAGACTCCCAGTTGGATGGGTTTGCAAATGGTTCCAGATTAGCCTGCTGTCAGCACACACGTGTCCAACAGGTTGAACAGGAATTTTGAAGAAAGATGATAAACACGCAGGTTCTCCAGAGCACTGCCACCCGGGGAGGCATGGGGACCCCTCCAAGATAAACCAAAGGCTCAGTCTGGAAGCCAACAGAGTCCACAGCTCTACACTGCTCCCCTGCCCAGAAATCTTGTTATTTGTGAAAGCTGATCCTTCGACTTTCCCATTTTGCTGCTACCATATGTCCATAAACACTGAGCGGATCAACCCTGAATGGTAGAAATCATGCTGTTTTAAAAACTTAAATCAAAATGCTTACACCAAGAACTCTCGATCTGATGACCATTCTCATTAGCGTCTCTTTGCATCCCCAAACAAGACCAAGTATCCATGTAGACAGCTGTGATTTTTCTCCCTTCGCCCCCCACCTCTGTGACTACAGGAACAAAGCTAGCAGGGACTACAGAAGGAAAATGAGGACCGACACCACCTTGACAGGCAAGAGGCCAGGCCAAGACTTACCAAGTTTTGAGGCTGACACCCCCACCCCGTTAAGACACACAAGGGTGACCTTTCTTTATTTCCTCCCTCAAAGCAGTTGGCTGTTCCCTGGGACAGAGCTGAGCAGACCAGGCTCCTACAAAGCCCACAGTTCCCAGGCCCCTCCTTATAGGCCGGCCTGCTGGGGTTAGCAGCCAGCTCTAACTGACCAGCAAAGGGAATGGGGCCAGAATAGAAATCCTGGTACCGTCACCTGTCTATTCTGAGGTTTTGTCCAATTACAACTTCTCTGAATCACAGTTTGGTTTTCCTAAAAACAAGGGTGGCTTTATGGATCCATTCATTGCACGGATCAAGAAAAATCAAAGCTAATAGTGCCAAATGTCAAAGCACTAGTCACTGTATAAATAGCAATGTTCAGGAAGGAATTACTATGTACCACCCAGAAGTTATGAGACATAAATCACAGATTTCCTTCTAGACAGAGGCCTTAAAGGAGGCGTGGTGACTTTTTGGCCCCCAGCCGCTTGGACCAATTGTTCCCCCGCCATGCTGTTGGCAGGACTCTCACTCACTCCCTCCTTTCTAAATGAAGAACAAAGTCACCTTCCCGCTCTGCAAAGCTGGGAGAAACAGAGGGGGAGGGATTGTCTAATTAAAGACCTAACCCAGGGAATGCTCTAGAACCAGCTCCCATCTGTTTCAAGAAGCCACTGTGGCACCAACCAGAGTGGCCCCATGAATCACTGTGATGGTCATTAGCGCTGTTCACCTAATATTTCCAGGTCTTCTCCCCTCCAGGTACCTGCAATGTGCTTTCCTGTCCCCTTGAAGTCAGGGATGACCACGCAACTAACTTTGGCCCATGAAATGTAGGAAGGGGCATGTGTCATATCCAGGTACAAGCTCCAAGAGCTCACTAGCGATTCACCATATCTTCCCTCTACCCTGTTGCAGAGATCACCAACACCTGGGTCCCCCAGGGACTCCCATGAGCAAAGCAATCCACTTCCATCGGCCACAACCCACACTGGAAATGCAGAGTGAGCCAGAAATAGGCTTTCCTTCGTTAAGCTATTGAGGTTTGGGGGCTGTTATTGTTGAGCATCATCTAACCTATCATATCCCGTAAAGACCTACCACTTACAGATTCAGCCCACCCATCTCAAGTGCACAGAGAAACCTGGAGTACAGAACAAACTTCGTCCCCAAGAGCCAGTGGGGCTGTAACAAGGAAAGAACATGGGCTTCTGGAGTCCGACAGACGTGAGTTCAAATCCTGATTCTGCCACCCACTAGCCATGTGACTCTGAGCCAATTAATTACCCTTTACTGAGCCACAATCTCCTCCACTTTGAAATGGCAGTGATGGCCAGGCGTGGTGGCTCATATCTATAATCCCAGTGCTTTGGGAGGCTGAGGCAGGAGGATCACTTAAGGCCAAGAGTTTGAGACCAGCCCAGGCAACATAGCAAGACCCCATCTCTACAAAAAGTTTTTAAAAAATTAGCTGAGTGTGGTGTGCACTCCTGTAGTTCCAGCTACTAGGGAGCCCGAGGTTGGAGGATCACTTGAGCCCAGAAGATCAAGGCTGCAGTCAGCTAGGATTATTTCACTGTATTCCAGCCTAGGTGACAAAGCAGGACCCTCTCTCTTAAAAAAGCAAAAAAAAAAAAAAGGAAAAAAGAAATGGCAATGATAACACCCACTACCTACCATGATGTGGATGCATTGCAATGTGCATAAAGCATGTAGTGTGCACTAAACAGACAGGAGTGATTACCGTCACCCTCATCATTAGCATCACCTTACTTTTGTCACTGACCAGCTGTGGAACCGTGGCCTCTGTTTCCTGCTCTGTAAACTGGGGAGGTAATGCCGTGCCCACTCTCAGGGCGGCCACCACGGCTCAGCGTGAGAGTGTCTATGGAAGCACCCAGCTCAATGCCGGGCACAGGTGGCAGCTGCTCAGTAAGTGTGAATACCCCACACTACCCCTTCTACTCTAAGGCCTTATCCAGCCCGCCCTGAGAGCCCTAGAACACCCCAGGGCTCACGAAGCTACAGCACCCACCCCATGGATGTGAAGGGCCCAGTCCTCAACTGACATTCTGCCCTGGGCTTCAGATAGCCTTCCAGGCCCCGTATGATCAGAGTCCTACTCCCCAAACCCCAGCCACATCACTGGCTGCCACTTACTGACCACTGCATCTGCTAAGGGACTCTGACCTTGGGGACCCTGCACACCAGCCTGACCCCAAAGATAACCACACCAACCCAGGTGACCTGTGAGTTTGAGAAGCCCTCTTTGGTGTTATTCACAGAGACTCAGCCCATCCCTGGGCCCAGCTCTGCAGGAGTTGGGGAAGGTCCCCTGCCAGGCTCCTACCAACCTACCATTAAAGATCAAGAGAGCCTGGCAGCCCCTCCCAGCCCGGCTTTGACAATTACGCTGTTACAGCAAGGCTCTGAGGAACAAAAGACCTCACATCTAGGAAAATCTGCCATTTGTGACAAAATCCTTGGTCAAACACTAAAAACCCAAACTGTGTGTCCTTAGGTGGTAGCTTAATGAAATGCTATCACCGGTGCTGAAATATCCCAACTGCACAAAACTGACAATGGCCTAAATGGAAAGAACGCCGGAGGCTGAATAGAAATGGGTGTCCTAGTCCCAGGGCAAACCCAGGGACTGTGTGATCTGAGGCAGTCACAACTTTCCTGAGCCTTATTGCTGTAGCTATAACATCAGAGGAGAAGGGACTCCAATTAAGGATTGAAGTGCCCACCACTGACTGTCTATACTCAAAGAACACGCAGGCTGAACTAGGTACAGGGCCACTCTTAAAGAGTTTAAAGTCCCAAAAGAGAGTTAAATACGTTCACAATAAAATGTAAACAATCAGTGCCTAAAGAGAGACTCATGAGCACCACTGTCTAAAGATCTCCAAGGCCATGGCCATCTCTGTGATTGAGAATATGGTGTCCATGTGGCAGATAGAGGTGATTTCCTCCCTTTGACCTACCAAAGTTTCTGTTTCTCCAGATAAATTAAAACAGACCTGGATATTCATTCATTCATTTATATCTCACTCACTCATAAAGTTATAGAATGTCAGCATTATTTGAGACACCAAAATTTCTCAGGTTCAAATTTGAATTTCCAATACTCCCTTCCACCTCTCCCCATATCTCTGACTGAGAAACAGCCGCCATCCAGCCCCTGCAGGGCCTGGAAACACACTGCCTCTCAAAACAAGCCTATACGTGTTCCCACCACTCTCAGTTAGGGAAACTTCTCCTTCCTGCTGAGCTGAAATCTGCATGCCTCTGATGTCACTGGGGCCAACCAAGGATGGTACAATCCTTCTTCCAAATGACAGCCTTTCTAACATTTGGAGCCTACCCTCATACCATTTTACCTTGTCTTGTCTTCTTTAGGCTAAACTTTCCAAAGTCATTCCTCACTCACTGGGATGTAGCATCAAGTATTGTCACAAAGTGTAGGACCCAAAACCAAAACAATACTCCCTGGAAGCATCCAGCCTGTCATCATCTTGACCACCAAGTACTCCAGGCCCTTCAGACAAAGTTTCCCAGTAAATAAAACAGTCAGATCCCTCACCAATCTGTGTCCACATAGAGGCCAAAATATGAAACCCAGGACTTGAACCAAAGCCCACCAACCAGAAAAGCTTCAGTCACCTCTAGACATATAATGTCCATTAGACTCTTCCCAGGACCACCCCTCCCCACCATGAGCAATACTACAGGATGCATGGTGCATGTCGGGCATCACTGCTAAGGTCCTACTCCAGCTCCCTTCCCTTCTTTGGCTGCCACCGCTTCTTCCTCCCTCCCCATTCAGGTCCCCCTAATGCCCTCTGGCTCCCATGCATTTCTCACACAGCTCCTGGAGGTCACCTCTTGATCCAACCCCATCCCTTGTGCTGGGAAGTTGTACCCTGACTTCTGGGGAAAAATAAGACAATGCCCTCTCCCCTTAGCCTCCTTCCCCCTCCCATACTTCTTCTCTCCCTTTATAGCCAACACCCCCACCTCCACCCCACCCCATCCCCCACCAGGACTATGCCTGGGGAATCGGACAAGGAACCCAACTCCCCGTAGTCCCAGGTGAGCTGCTGGCTCCATCACCCGAGGACAAGGTTCCAGGCCAGGCAGGTATAACTACATCCACTGAGCACGCTCACTCTATGCAAGGCATCGTGCTAAGTGCTTTCCATGGGTCATCTCTTTGAATTCTTAGGTTTCCCCCCTAAGGAAGGCACAATTAGTAACCATTATTATCCTTTGTCTATAAGTGAGGAAATGGAAGCACGGAGAGGTATGTCATTTGCTCCACCCGTCTAATAGCTAGTAAGTAGTAGAGCCAGCATACAGCGCAGACAGCCTTCCTCCAGAGCCACGGGCTGAAAACCAGTGAACTCTTCTAGGCGGGGGCTGTACCTCACTCTGCCCAGCCTAACCCAGGCCCTGGACACAGAGCACTCACAATCCAAGTATACTGAATTAATCAGCTTGCTATATTAATCACTTGTTTTCAAGTGTCCAGGTATATTTTAAAGTATCCAGTGAGATTCACCAAGCACACACACACTCCCTATATTTATTTTTTATATATTTTAAAAAATAGTCAACACATACCATTTTAGCTGTGTCATGGGCTAAATCAACTTTTGATACCTGACCCCAACACCTAACCCCAATTTATAACTACGTCTCTAGAACAAAATTCTTTTGACTTTCAAACACCCTACATAAAAATAAATTTTCAGCACCCTCTATTCCTAAATTGTGCACCCAATTAGCAGATTCCTTCATTAGGGAGCTGTTTACCTTTGCATTACTAAAAAGTTTGTCCTGCCTTATTTTGCTGCATCTTTGCCTCGGAAAAGATGCCTGATTTTCAGAGGAATTGGACACTCTGCACATTTTTTACAAAGGCTCCATTCTCAATCCAAATCTTTCACAAAATTGATAGTTCTCTGGGAGGCACAGGGCCTTCTTACCCTGAAAAATGACTGCCCCAATTAATGAACACTCAGTTCTCTAACATGGCTGGAATTTTGAGCTGGGTGGGGCGGGGGTTTGCATTTGTTATAGCTTCTCATTTTCCAGATGAGCAAACTGGGGCCTGCAGAGGTTAAGTGGCTTGTTCAAAGTCACACAGTGAAATTTCAGCCCTGGTGGAAACTTGATGGCCTTAACTACAACTTAACACCCTCATTAGGCACTATCTATTAACCTGAGTAAAACCACGCCTGCTCCCTGACGACGGCAATGCCATTCTGAACACACATCCTCTTCTCCAGCACTGCCTGGGAACCCAAGGGCTCCAGGGGAGTCCTTATGCTTATCTGGCCTCAGAAAAAGACAGATGAGTCTCTCTTGTTGCTCTGGGCTGCTCATGGTGGCCGCCTGCCAAGGGGAAAGGGTGTGAAGAAAAACATCTCACACTTCCTTCTCAGCCCCAAAAATGCATTCCCCGTTCCCACTTTCCCAAGCTCAGGCTGTCATCCACTTACTTCTAGAAAGCCAGGCTACATACAACAAATTGAATCCAAACTCCTCCTAGCCTGGCCTCCAAAACCTTCCTAAATTGACCTCAGCCTACATACTCACTCTGACCTTGCCCAAGTCTTCCATTCAAACCCCGTGTCAAACAGACTCCTCTTTGTACTGTACGTGAGGCTCATTCCCAGTCGCAGACCTTTGTAGAGTACCCAGAACCCTCTGTGGCAAGCAGCCAAAAAAGGGAATTATGTAATGCAGTATTTCCCTAAGAATATTCCATAGTACAAAAGTATTGTGGAAGAGTCTTTGAAAAAAAAGGTTTGTGGTCCGATCATACACTTCTGAAAAATTGTTCGGTTGAGTCCTTTCTTGGAGAATCACAATCTACGTCTAGTCCACATAGCAAAGGCTCTGAGAAGTCCGCTAATAAGAAAAGCCACTTAACTTTATCTCAGGAGTTCCCAAATGTATCTCAGATCTACCTTCCTTCACCCACCTCCACTATCCCTGTGCCCATCCCAGCTGCCAACATTTCCTTCTTGGAACCTCCAGGCTGGTCTACGCACATCCCCCTCCTGCCCTCTCCAGGCCATTCCCCACATTCTGGGGCAGGAGAGAGTATTTGGAATCCCAAATCATATCACGTCATTTCCCGCTTACACGCCTCAGTGGCTTTCCTGTGCTCTTAAGTACAAAGGAAAACCAAATGGCAAACCTCCTTCACTCAGTCCACGGGCCTACGTGGTCTACCTACCTGTCCAGCCCCATGTCACACCACACCATCCTTCCGCTGGCCTTCTTAAGCCCCCTCCCGCCACAGGGCCTGTGCACAGCTGCCTGGAAGACTCCGCCCCTGCTTCTCCACCACTGCTCACCTCCTCAAGGAAATGGTCCCCAGCTGCCCAGACAGGGTCAACTTCTCGTCCAAAGCCCTCGCTTCTGTGAGCTTTGCCACAGTCACAATTTTTATTTATTTGTATGATTCTTTCTTCTTATATTTTCTTCCACCAGACTGTAAGCTTTTTAGGTGCATGTGCCCATTTTTGCTCACTTGGCTTAACACAGCATCTAGCCCCAACTGAATACTCAAGAAAAAAAAAAGTTGTGCCAATCGATCTAAAGTAGGAGCAACCGATATATAAAAAAAGACAGTACAACCTAGTGCAATGTATTCCGCAGTGGAGACAGGAACCACCTGCTGTGGGAAAAGAGGTGAGGGAGCCTCAACTCTATCAGGTGACATGGGTACAGCAGCAAAGTGCTTGGTGCCACACACAGAAAGGAAAGAAAAGTCACCACATATGGAAAAAAACAGCACATGCCAAGGGACAGAAGCTGGCAAGGGCTCGCTGCTTTCTGGATGACTCGGTTTTACATCTAGACCATTCCCATCTCCGATCCCCAAGGGCAGGAAGAAAGGCTTTTACACTCTTCTCTCTAGCGTGAAGCTGAGGGCACCAGGAAAACAGAAGTGTCTGCTAAGGTGAGGAGGAAACTCGTCCCTAGACAACGGACAGCCTTGCTTCTTCCCGACCGGGATCCCAGAGGCGCCGTCCCCGCATGCGCGTGGGCACTAACCCGCGTCTTGGCCACACACGCTCGCTCACCGCCTCCTTCAGATGAAAGCCTCTTTTTGCAGATTCCGCGGGCCTGCCCCTCTGCCTGGCCCACTCGCACCCTCCATTCCTGTGAAAACACCCCATTTATGAAAACTACACCTCTCTTTAACCCCACCTCTGTGGTTAGCAGCTGTCCCCGATAATTTTCCTATTTACACCAAATAAGAAGCCTAGAGTCAAGAGGTTCAGGCCACTCGTGACCCTTGTCTGTGGGCTTTTACTTCGCCGGATCAAAGTTTAAACATGTGAATGCGTCTTTATTCTTTTTCCCCATCTGAAACAGGGGGATGCGTGCCAGACGCCTGTCCTAGAGTGTGTTTTAACCAAGAAGAACCCTGTCAGGAACCGTCCCGCCCCTCCCCGGCTACCCCAGCCCCCACCCCAATTTCTAACCAGGCCTGTTCTTTGTTCTGCAAAACAAACAGCCAGTTCCGCCTGCTGGGGCAGACAAGGTGCACACAGGGGAGCAAACAAAGAGGCCCTCTTGCCAAGGCTTTCTTTCCTGTGGGATTGACGCTGTCACCGGTGCCTTTGTTTGAAGTCACCAGATGCGCCAGGCACCCACAGGGACCTGCCAGAAGATCCCTGGGCCTGCACCAGCTGGGAATATCACTCCCTGGCCATCTATTTCCACGGCCACCCCCACACCACCAAACACAGTAGGATGTGGGGTTCCCGGGGTGCCAGAGGCCACAGGGCCTCCTATTCTTGGGGTCTGCTGCTCCGTTCGGATTGCTGGTGTGCCACCTCCACAGAACGTACGTCCCACTCCCCCCACAAACGCAAACACCCTGCTCGCTCAGGGCTGCTGAGCAGTGGCTGTGCCTGGCCGTCCACCCCTCTCTCCTCTCTGACCCTAAGAGCACCCATCTGTTGGTAGCCACGGAGTGCCAGATACTGCGCTACCAACAGTGGTGAATCTATCGGCTAGTCTCCCCGTAACTGAAACTCTGTTACCACCCCCACCTTAACTGATGAGAAAACTGGGGCTCAGACCATTAAGCCTCACATCGTACAGCCAGGATTCAAACTGAGTCTGTCTGACTCCAGAGCACACGCTTTTACCCTCTGCAATATGCAGCCTAACACCCCAACTGTTAGCTAAAAAGCCACCAACCTCCTTTTTGCGGGTCTTGATAATTCCTTTATAAAACATACTTGGAACGGAGTCCAAAGCAGTGCTCGACCTCAGCAGCAGGTCAAGCACAACTCTCGATCGGTTCAGTAGGTAATTCTGTTGAAATTATAAGGATTTTCTTGGAAATGGTCACATGTATTTTTAAGACCCTACAAGGAAGGAAAAAAGGCTGTTGGGGTTTTGTTTTTATTTTTCAACATATTTGTTGCCTTTGTGAGCCATTCCAGTTGAGTTTTAGAACAATCCTGTGAAGTTTTTCCTGAAAACACACACTTTCCTCCTCTTGTCTTTCACTCATTTATCTTATCTCAGAGTTCAAGAGGCTCCATTCCACACTCATTCCTGGTTATCAGTTTTGCTTTTACAAACAACAGTTTATCTGGGTTGCTAAGACATTCTTGGCCTTCTGGAAACATGCTTTCATTTTTCTTGTCAATTAGTCGCTTTATGTGCTTCCAAAGTTATGCTTTCATATGAAAATAGATGCCTTCCCAATCCCTCACCCTTCATTTGACATTAGCTGAAGTTACAATAGAACCAGGACACTAATACTTTATTAAAAGTCAATTTGTATCAGGGAAAACGATGCTGGTCATAATCGAAATCGAGGCAAACACCTCCCAAGACAATGTGGATTCGTTTAATGCTCTTTCTTGGCATTTATAAGCCTTTCCCCAAAACTGTTCACCAATATTTTCATATGTTGTAGAACCCCAAAATAGTACAGTGGCTACACCTTTGTGTTTTCCTGGACAGACTGAGACTCCTTAGGGCCGATATTTACCCACATCCTTTCTTTCTCTCCTTAAGGGTGTTCCTGAGTCAAAAGGGCAAAGGAAGGCTGTTTTTTGAGAGTCATCACAGGTATGAAACCAGAAATTCAGGTTTTACAAGAAGTTAGATTTTAAAGAAGCCAGCTGGTCGTAAGCATGAGGAATTCTTGACATAGAAGAGAGGCCTTCCCCCAAGACAGGTTGAAGCATCCTGGAGGTCTGAGAACTGACAGAGGTTTGGGAGTCACCACATCTTATAATTCATGAGGAAGCTGGTACCGAGACCAACCCCAACTGGAAGGCCTGGTGGCAAAGGAGCTAACTGAGAAAGCAAGAAGGATATTGATGATATAATGCAAATGAGCCGCTGACAGCCGGTTTCTGGGTTACACATGCAAGCTATTTCAGTGACTTCATGGGAAAAATTTCCCGTACAAACTACAGGAAACATCCATGGTTTAAGGACTCACAGGGTATGGCCAAGTTACACGAAATGATCCTCTACCCTACAAAGCCCCCCAAAAGGATGTAGAGAAAACTTTTAAAAAGACCTGCCTTTGAGCAGTTTCTAGTAGATGTGATGACAACCATCTTCACAGTTCCTGTCTTACAAGGAATGGGTGATAAATCCCTAAGAAAGGAGCAAAGAGAAAAAGCTATTGCATGCAGAGAAGAGGAGCTACCTTCTGGCGCTGCATTTGCATTACACACGAAGCACATGGAGATATTTAGAGGGACGGCAAACGCGCCAGTGTCTGAGCTCATGCCTAGACGCTCAAGTTTCCAGGGAACACCCTTGGCCAAAATCTGCGGTATGGGATGCCAGCTGAATATAGCGCGCACCAGCGCAAGTGGCTGGAGTTCAGGCATGAACAAAAAGCCATAAGCCAGTTGTTCTGGGATGGAAAATGTAACACACACCAGTTTGCAATTAGTCTAAAATGAAGAATCAGGACCATTTTAGCCCAAAACAGAAAGAACAGAAAGTTCAAGGGATTGGGCCCTTTCCCAAAATAAAATCCATCCATCTTCATGCCTTTTTTTTTCTATTTCTATTTTTAATGGCCTAATCGTATATGAGTAGTTTATTGTAAGCCGCTCACAAGTGAAGGGTGTTAAATGCTGAATCCAGGTGCAGAGGAAGAAAAAAAAGAACAAAGAGGAAGGGTGGTAGCAGAGGGGGACTTTTTCACAGGCTGGATTTCGACAGAATCACAGCAGGGACCCAGAGAGAGCACAGAAGAAAGAGAATTCCACCTTTGTATTTCCATCAGAAATACAGCTTTTTGGCGTCCATTTCCGAACCCAGATCCTTCTCAACCCCTCCTCACTCACAGGCTATCCAGTTACAAATATGCATTTCATGGCTACGCCTTGAAAACAATAAGTCACTAGATGAGCCTATAAATGTAAAATTTTAAAATGGCAAGAGCACAGGCATATAAAAATGATAGTCTTTGGAGCTTACATTCCCTGCTTGGAGATTTATTTAAGTGATTTTCAGGTTTATATCTCCAGTTGGTGTTCTCCCACACCTCTGAGTGATTTTTGTTCATCTCATTCCTCTAAGTGCTGTGGGTTCCAACAGAGGCAGACAGCTTCCTCCCTCGCCCACACATATTTAGGAGAGAAGCCTGGGTCTCTTGGGGATCTGGACCTTGTCTCATTTATCTTCTGAGCTATAGTGCCTGGACTAGTGTCATGTATACAACTGGAGCCCAATAGATATTTACTATCAGTTGAATACCTTTGAGTGTGAAAAGTTACCAAGTACCTACTATAATCACAGCAGATAGAAATAGTATAGAATTTGAGAAAATGTAATCTCACTGAAGCCATTAAATGGTAGTTCAGAGGTCTCTAAAGTTCGGGAGCATGTGTACTTATGCACATGAGTACATCTGTGCTCCTGCCAGGATGTGGAGCTTTTGGTCATCCAAAAGTCCTACTAAGCCACGGATCTGCCATTCTACACTCCATCCCTAAAAATGAAAGAAATAAGAGCTGTCATGTATCTCTTTTCAGTTTAATCAAGTTGATTTTTAATCCATTGTTTCTGCACATTGAGATCATTTTGAGTCTTGGATCTGCCCCTCCAGGCTCTCTCTGCCTGCTGCACTCACCTACAGACAGGATTAAGTTCGCTTTCTGTGTCTTTACGTCTGAAAAACAAGTTAATGGGGCAGGACCAAGAGTCCTGCCACCTCTCACTGTTCCAAGTCTGTCTGTGACTCCGGTCTCCTTGCCTAATAACCTCACACAAGAAAGCAAGCACAGTTTGGGTCATTCAGAATGAGGTTTTGCTGACTTCCAGGGGATCGTCTCTTCCTTCAGCTCTTACTTGAACTTTATTGGTCTCAAAAGAAGGACAAGATGATCAATACAATTGAACTTTATCACCATTAACTTCACTGCAAATTGGAAATCATGAACTCATCATTAAAAACATTAATTCTGGTCTAATATATTTATTCTCCCTGCCGTGTTCATTCCTGACATCAAACCAGACCTCAGAATCACAGACACTCACATAGTCACATATGCCTGCTTGACTCCTCCCCTTGCCGCATGTCCTAAGGACAGATGGGATCTCATAGTTCACAATAAGGAAGTAAAATTTGGAAATAGGGTTGTTCAAGGCTCTGACACAATGATTCGTTTCTCCCCCAGTGACACGTGAGCCCGAGGCACGTACAGATGACACTGGCATGTCTGGATCTTAGCATCGACCTTCTCTCTCTGCTCCTGGGGTCCCCATTCCCACAACTAGGAAAGAAACTTGGGCGCAACTTCCAAAACTGAATATCAAGAGAAGCTTTACTTCCCCTGAGGAAATGTGCTGTTCTTTTTCTTATGGAAAAGAAAAATCATGACGTTGATCATGTTTCCTTTTTCACTTTGATGGCCAGAAGTCTCAGAACCACATTTCTAATTCAGGACACTGGACTATATGACTGTCCCCCACTATCCCCAAAATTGATTCTATTTAAATTTATATTTTCCACGATCTTTTATAAATATATATTTTATTATATATGTGCCTTTGTGAGTGTTCTCGGATTCAACCTATGAGAAATGTCAAGGTATAAATGAAGTTGCAAAGCTAGGGCTCACAGAAAATTCCCCTCCAAATGAGAACCCAGCACCCCTCAATCTTTGCCCTGTGCAAGAAGGTAGGATCGGAGTGTGACTCCGAAACATGTGTGATGCCTCTGAGGAAGGAGATCAAGTTAGGTCCGCCTCAGTTTTTGAACTTCAATTTCTGGGGCCACTGAGTGGATCAGACCCTCTAACCTTCTCCCTTAAGAGGTCCTGCCTTACTGCCAGGGGTCCTGGGGCTGCCTTCACCAGTGTGAGAAACCTAAGCCTTCAGCTACTAAATCAAGTGTACTCCTCCAGGCTGGGCGCAGTGGCTCATGCCTGTAATCCTAGCACTCTGGGAGGCTGAGGCAGGAGGATTGCTAGGGGTCAGGAGTTTGAGACCAGCCTGAGCAAGAGTGAGACCCTGTCTCTACTAAAAATAGAAAAAATTGCCAGGTATGGTGGTGCACACCTGTAGTCCCAGCTACTCAGGAGACTGAGGTGGGAGGATTGCTTGAGCCCAGGAGTCTGAGGTTGCTGTGAGCTAGGCTGACACCATGGTCCTCTAGCCCCGGTAACAGAGTGAGACTCTGTATCAAAAAAAAAAAAGAAGTGTAAATCTTCATAACCTTGGATGCGGCAATGGTTTCTTAGATATGACACAAGTAACAAAAGAAAAAACAGATAAACTGAACCTTATGAAAATTAAAAATCTTTGTGCTTCAAAGGACAGCAACAAGAAAGCGAAAAGACAACCCAAAGAATGGGAGGAAAAGTTTGCAAATTAAATATGTGATAAGAGACTGGTATCTAGAACACATAAAGAACTATTACAATTCAGTAATACAAAGACAACCCAATTTAAAAATGCACAAAGGATCTGAAAACACAGCTCTCCAAAGAAAGACATACGAATGCCCCATATGCATATGAAAAGATACTATTATTAGCCATCAGGGAAATGCAAATCAAAACCACAATGAAATGCTACTTCACGTCCATTATGATGGCTATCATAAAAAAGATAATAACAAGTGTTGCCCAGGATGTGGAGAAATTAGAACCCTCATACATTACTGGTGGGAACGTGAAATGGTGTTATCACTTTGGAAAATGGTTTGGCAGTTCCTCAAACAACTAAACCATATGACCTAGTGATTCTACTCGTGGGTATATACCCCAAAGAAATGGAAACATCTGTCCATGCAAAACCTTATCACTCTGTATACTCTGAAACTATACTCAGAGACTGTAGAATATTAAAGACTCTTTTTGAGAAAGGTTATCTAAAGCTTTTTTGCTTCCCACACTGGCAGCATTTGAACTTGAATAGCCACTCTGTTTCATAGACCTGCGTATAATGAGATGTAAAAAAGCCAATAAAGGCAAGATTCTCAATAACAGCACTATCTATAAGGCTAGCAACTAATCCCAACTCTAATCACCTAGGCCCGTATAAATAACTGCCTCAACATGGGCCTTTTTAAAATATAAAATAACCTGATCAAAAAGAAAATCTGAGTATATAGATTCATTTGGTAACAACTAATAATGCTTATATTATTACCAATATCAGAGAATGCCAACCCTTAAAAATTCCTAAAAATGCTTATGAGAAAAACACGTATTTTAATCCAGTATGTTGATTTTGGCCAAATGTTCCCACCAACTATCATTTTTGCCCAGAAAAACAAAAACAAACCAACCCTCCTCTTTAATAACTTTTTTGTTGTTGTTGTTGGCTCTGTACACCTGGAAATAAGTAATGATGACTCAAAGTAAAATCAGCTAAGAAGGTTGAATAAGCTCAAGAAGAGAAAGAAAAAGTTGCTTTGGAACCCACTTACCATCTTGGAAGAATTCATCTACCAAGAATCACTCCTATTCTTCATAATAAATTTGCATTTGCAAATACTCACCTTCTACCCACCCCGACCAAAATACACACATATAATACAGTATCTAATCTTCGTCTTTCTACCAGCTGTGCAATTAGAGTGAGTGTGATTGTGCTGGTATAAAGGCATTTTAAACCTGTGCACTGAAAAAGCTTTCCTCTACCAAAAGCTTGGCTTGCATCAGGAAACAGTTGAACTAGGCTGAGAAAACTAGCAGCAAAGAAGTGAATTATCTCCACAGTACCTCAAGCATGACTGGTTAGGGCTGGGTCTACCATTACTGTGACATCTGTAAGAAGTTCTAGAACCCATCCTCCTAGGGGGAAAATAAAGCTAGCACAGTCTCCTCCTTAGGATCCTTTAATAATTGCAAGTGTCCTTTGGGGGCAACCAAAATTGGTAGCGCCAAGCCAGCCTCTCTCCTGTGCCAGACGGCCCACTTTGGACGTCCCACAGAGCCCTCACACTCAACATGGTCAGATTCAATGTGAATACAACAGAAGTCCTCATTCCACTTACCACTCCAAGACATGGACCGCCTCTGGTCCTTCTCACTGCCTCTAGAACTCACCCAGTCACTTATTGTGTCAAAGCTGAAGGTCACTGTTGACCGTTCTCACTCCCTCCCTCCAGTCATACCATAGATGCGAGCAGGGACTCCAGTTAAAAGGCTAAGATGTTGGGAATGAGACAGAGGAAGAGTGGACAAATTTACCTGAGTGACAGAATCAACCAGACTTGGTGACAATTCTTGCAGAAGAGTCCAGTGTCTGTCTTGCTTTCCGCCCTGTTTGTCTCTTCCTCACTGTGACTTACTGGCCTCCCTTATCCTTTCCCTCCACTACCTTCTCCCCGACCCTTTGCAAAGATAGCATTCCCATTTCCATAAAAAGAAACAAAGTCATAGGCCCCTAAAGTTTGCTTTACATTTTTATGACAGGTAACCTAACACAGGAGAGGTAGGGAAGTTTGACCTGGGCCAAATTCCTCAGCCACATCTATCAGCTGAGCCCTGTGAGAAATGAGGTTTCCGGCTTCGGCACGGTTGAGCCTAACCCTGCCCTGGAGCACCAGGAAGGCAGCTGATTCAACAAGGTCACTACCTCGGCTATCTGAGTCAGCCTGGGCCCTGGGTCCTGACTCACCCTCACTTCTGATTCCAGTCCCCTGACTCAGCTGCTCACAAATTCCTGCACTTCTGGCCCTTGACTGGCTTGCTGGCTTGCCTTGGCAGACTCTAATTTCTCTAGAAGGCGAACGCTAGACTACAAGGAGAGCTTAGTGGTAAGTGGCGAAACTCCTCTTAAATCATCGTCCAATGGGCTGTGCTCCTGCCATTAAAGAGTATGAGGGTATTCTATATATGTTTACCTAAAAAGATCCTCCAAATATATATTGTAAGATAGGAGAAATATGTGTTGTCAAAAGTATGATCCAAAAATACATATTTTTTTTCTACCTTATACTCTTATGCATTATTCAATTTAATTTAAAACAAATTTTTTCTATCATTTATTTTTACTAAAGCAACTATAAAACAGAAAAATTCTACAAGGTTACAATTTCAATGGAAAAAACTCTCAGAGGCAAATAATACGATATTTCACTTGTTCTCTACCACTAACTTTTAACATGTAAACAGAATTGGATTTGTAAGCCACCAAAAAGGATGTATTCCCATTTTTATATTATATAACTAAGGCTGAGAGTGGTTAAAGATGACTTATTCCACTATTAACAGAATTTCTATTGCCAAAGGTGAAAAAAAATTACTTATTTTTATCCCTGAGGTGGATCTTAACTGTTTTTAAAATTCCTTTCTAGCAAAATACACAATATTTTCAAGATTCCAGGGAATATATACCAAGATAAACCTTATCCTGAGCCATAAAACAAACCTCAGCAAATATAAAAGAATTGAAATCATACAGAGTGGTTCTCTGACCAAAATGGAATCAAACTAGAAATCAATAAAAGAAAGATACCAGGAAAATACCCAAACACATAGAAATTTTAAAAACATACTTCTAAATAATCTATGGGTCAAAGAGGAAGCCTCAAGGAAAATTTTTAAAAAACATACTGACCTGAATGAAAATTATAATAAAATTTATAATACTAAATGTTTATATTAGGGAAAAAATGTCTGAGTTCAATAATCTAAGCTCCCACCTCACAAACCTGGAAAAGGAAGAGCTATAATATAAACCCAAAGCAAGTAGAAGGAAGGAAATAATAAAGAGCAGAGCAGAAATCAATGAAATTGAAAAGAAAAACAATAGGAAAAAAAAAATCAATGAAACAAAAAGCTGATTCTTTTAAAAGGTTAATAAGATTGGCAAACCTCTGGCAAGACTGACAAAGGAAAAAGATAAACTACAAATTACAAATATCAGGAGTGAAAAAAGATATATCACTACAGACCCTGCAGATATCAAAAGGATAATAAGGCAATACTACAAACAACTCTACACACATAAATTTGACAACACAGATAAAATGGATCACTTTCTCAGAGAGCACAAACTACCACAACTTATGCAATATGAAGTAGATAATCTGAATTGTCCCCTAACTACGGAAATTGAATTCATATTTTGAAACTCCCAAAAAAGAAATTTCCAGGTCTAAATGGCTTTATTAGAGAATCCTACCAAGCATTTAAAGAATAAATACCAATTATACACAATCTTTTCCAGAAAACAGAATAGGAAAAAATAATTCTCAATCCATTTAATGATCTCATTATTACACTGATGCCAAAACCAGACAGACAGTACCCCCAAAAAAATAAGAAAAAAGAAAAAATAACTACAGACCAATATCTCTTATGAATATAGACACAAAAATTCTTAACAAAATATTAGGTGGCAGAATTTAGCAATATTTAAAAGAATTGTACGGTATGATCAAGTGAAGTTTATTCCAGGGATGCTAGGCTGGCTCGATATTTAAAAGTCAGGAGGAAAACTGAGACTGAATGGGCAATTAATCAATCAATCAAGGGAGGAAATCACATGATTGTATCAACAGATGCAGAGACAGCCCTTGGCAAAATTCAAAATCCATTCATAATTTAAAAAAAGAAAAAAAAAACCTCTCCAAAAAACTATGAGTAGAGGTTAACATCCTCAACTTGATTTAGAGCATCTACACAAGATCTACAACTAACATTATACTTAGTGGTAAGAGACTGAATGCCTTCCTCCTAAAATTGGGAATAAGGCAAAGATGTCTGTTCTCACCACTCTGATTCAACATAGTATTGGAAGTTCCAGCCCACACAATAAGGCAGGAAAAAGTAGCAAAAGGCATACAGATCAGAAAGGAAGAAATAAAACTATCCCTATGTGCATTTAACGTGACTGTCTGTGTATAAAATCCCAAGGAATCTCCCAAAAACAAAAAATAAAATGTAATAAGTCTAGCAAGGTAAACAAAGGTCCTGATAAAAAATAAACATAAAAATACCATACATTTGTATCTCTGCATACTAGTAATGAATACAAGGATACTGAAATTTAGAAATTTAATACCAATTACAATCACTCAAAAAAATTAAACAGATACTAACCTAAAATAATACAGGACTTGTATGGTTAAATATACAAAATCAAATGATGAAAGAAGTGAAATAAAGCATAGCAGTCTAAGTAAATGGAGAGACATACCATGTCCACGGATAGGAAGACAACATAGTAAAGCTGTCAGTTGTCAAACATTTATATAAAAAGGTAAAGTAACTAGAATAGTTAAAATAATTTTGAAGAATAAAGTGGTAGGAACCAGTATACCAGATTTCAAGAGACTATATAGCCACAGTAATAAAGACTATGTGTGATACTGGCAAAGGGATAGAAACACAGGCCAATGAAATAGAATGGAGAACCAAGAAACAGATCAATATAAATATGACTGACTCTTTTTTTTTTTTTTTTTTTTGAGACAGACTCTTGCTCTGTTGCCTCAGGTAGAGTATAGTGGTGTCATCACAGTTCACTGCAACCTTAAACTCCTGATTCAAGTGATCCTTCTGCCTCAGCCTCCCGAGTAGCTGGGACTACAGGCATGCACCATGATGCCCAGCTGGATTTTTCTATTTTTAGTAGAGACAGGGTCTTGCTCTTGCTCAGGCTGGTCTTGAACTCCTGAGCTCAAGCAATCCTCCCACCTTGGTCTCCCAGTTGCCCAACTCATTTTTGACAAATGTTCAAAAGCAACTCAACATAGGAAGAATAGCCTTTTCACTAAATGGTGCTGGAACAATTGGATGTCCACAGGCAAAATAAATGAACCTTGACCTAAACTTCCACCGTATACAAAATTTAACTCAAAATGGATCATGAACTTTAAATGTAAAACTACAAAAACCTTAAGAAAAAAAAAACACAGAAGAAAAATCTCAAGAGATCTAAAGTAAGCAAAGAGTTCTTAGATTTGACACCAAAAGCACAATCCATAGAAGGAAAAATTAGTAAGTTGGATCTTATCAAAATTAAAGACTTTTGCTCTTCAAAAGACCCTGTTAAAAGGATAAAAAGACAAACTACAGACTAGGAGAATAAACAGTGAAAAAAAAACCCAAACAATCCAATTAGAAAATGGGCAAAAGACATGAACAAATATTTCACTGAAGAAGACATACATGGCAAATGAGCACATGAAAAGATGCTCAACATTACTAACCATTAGGAAACAGAGTATTAAAGCCACAATAATATATCACTACGTACCTATCAGAATGGCTAAGTAAAAAATATTGACAAGGCCAAATACTGGCAGAGATTTGGAGAAACTGGATCACTCATAAATTGCCGTAGGAATGTAAAATGGCGCAGCCACTCTGGAAAATAATCTAGCAGTTTCTTTAAAAACTAAACATGTAACTACCACTCAACCTAGCAATTGTACTAGATATTTATCCCAGAAAAATTAAAACATATTTGTACAAAAACATGTGTTCACAGAAGCATTATTTATAACATTATAAAATTAGAAGCATCCCAGATGTCCTTCAGTGGGTGAATGATTAAACAAACTATGGTACATCTCTACCATGGAATACTACTCAGCAATGAACAGGAAAAAAAACTGCTTGATACAAGTAACAGCCTAGATGGACTCCAGAGAACTATGCTGAATGAAAAAAGCCAATCCCAAAAGGTTACATACTGTATGATTCCATCTATACATTATCCTTGAAATGATAAAATCTAAAATCTGGAGAAGAGATTAGTAGTTGGTTTAAGAGGAAAGGGGAGGACAGGAAGGAAGTAGGTGTAGCTACAAAAGGACAACACGAGGAATCCTTGGGGTGATGTACATGCTCTGTATCTTGACTGTACCAATGTCAATATCTTAGTATATTATAATAACTGTATTATTATACCATATATCAATAGCTTGTAATACACTACCTTCGGAGGAAATGGCGTAAAGGGTACATGGGATCTATCTGTATTATTTCTTACAAACGTGTGTGAATTTACAATGATCTCAAAACAGGCCGGGCGCGGTGGCTCACGCCTGTAATCCTAGCACTCTGGGAGGCCGAGGCGGGCGGATCGCTCAAGGTCAGGAGTTTGAAACCAGCCTGAGCAAGAGTGAGACCCCGTCTCTACTATAAATAGAAAGAAAGAAAT
>CAUYRT010071036.1:0-10228 GCA_963574885.1 Lepilemur ruficaudatus
TTCTTCTGCTAGGAACCTTCCTCCTCTGTGGATCTGTGTATCAGCTCCCTCACGTACTTCAGATCTTTTCTCAGATGTCACCTCATTAGAGAGTGTTCCCTAAACACGCTTTCTAAAACAGGAACACCTGTCCTCAACACATACACACACACACACACACACTTTATCACTTTTTATCCCTCCTCCCTTTCATAATACATATCAATATATACATAATATATTCATTTTTTGTCTTTCTTTCTTCCTAGAATGAAGAATCTGTAGCCAAGACCTTTGTGTTACTCATTGATGCCTAGTGCCTAAAAAATGTCTGTACATAGACATTCAATAAATACTTGTTGAATGACTGAACAGTTAAGCAAGGTCAGGTAACTGAAGTGATAGCACAGAGGAGATGCAAACATCACGTGGGGGAACAAATAGATAGACGTTCTACCTACCTATTGTTGCATAACAAACCTTCCCAAAACTAATAGCTGGAAACAACGAAATTGTTGTTCATAAATTTGCAATTTGGATAGAGCACACCAGGAACAGACAGACTCTGTTCCATGCATTGTCAGCTCTGGTGGCTTGACTGAGGGAAAAAGGACGCACCTTCAAGATGGTCCATTCACATGCCAGCTGGGTGCTCAGCTGAGCTGGGGGCATCAGCTCCTCCTTGCATAGGCCTCCCCGTGACTGGCTTTCTCGTGGCATTGTGGCTGCATTCCAAGAGCAGGTATCCCGGGAGACAGGAGGTTACAGCATCACTAGTACACTGTCATATCATGTAAGCAGTTACAGAACCCAGATTCAGTGGAAGGGAATGTAAACCCTACCTCTTCACTAGATGAAATTCAAATAATTTTACAGTCATTTTTTACAACCACCACACAAGACGATATTTTAGGTATGTTTCACCACCCTGGGATTTATAAATCTGCAGAGGTTTTCAAAAGTCACGTGAGAGGAAGTTACTTAATATTAAACTAAAACAATGATCTAATAATCACTAGCTAATAATACTAATATTGAAGTTGTGATTATACACCAGATACTATGTTAACATGTTTTATATACTATCTCTCTCTTATTTTTAAAAATTTAGCAAACATTTATGTAGCATTTATTGTATACCAGGCACTGTTCTTGGTGGCATAAGGATAGAACTTAATTTCATCCTTGTAACAATCCCTTAAATGTGCTATCATCCTCCCCATTCTACATACTGGAAAACCTACGCATGAAGGGATTCAACACTGCACAAATTTATGCAGCCAGTGAGGGTAGAGTCAAGATTTGAACCTTCAGTCTGACCCTAGAGCCTGTGTTCTTAACCACTGTGTGGTTATCACTCTCTTAATCCATCCAGTAATCCTAGAAGGTAAGTACTATTGTTATTGTCGTTTGATAGGAGAAAAACTGAGGTTTGGAGCAGTTATGTCACCTTCCCAAGATCTGTCTACCCACATTCTCCCAACGCTGTGCCTCAGTATTTTGTACATTGCTTTTAACCCTCACAGCAAAGTTGCCAGGCAAATGTGTGGAAACTGAGAGTCCAATGTCAAATGACTGGTTCTGCATCATACAGCTAGCAGTTGTTGGAGCTGGGATTCACACTCAGATGTATGTGGCTGCAAAGCCAGGCTTATTTGCCGCATTTTGCCTTTGTCTTCAGGGGCAGCGGAATAAGGGAGGAAAGGAGAAGCTGACTCTAGAAGAGAGAGTATCCCCTTCCACACTGGGACTCCCGGTTAACCCGTGAGAGGGCTGAAACAGAGATGTCGGGGTGGGGTGCGGTGCGTGACAAGAAATCTACAGATAATTAGAAGAGGCTCCTGGATCTATTGTTAGATCATGAATGCCAGCTCCATATTTTTCTCTCTCCCTTGGAGAAAAAAGTTCTCTTCCCTTTCTAGGGCATGACCTGTTTTTCATTGCAGCCGCCATGTTCGGCCCAGCTGATAGAGGTGGAAGGCGAAGTGATGAAAGTCAACATCTACCCAGGGACCTCTTGTGGTTTGGTCAATTAATTGTTGGCTCTTTGGGGAGAGGGGGAGTGGAAGAAGAGTGAGGAGCAAAGGAAGAGATGAGAAAAAGAAATCAACTAATCTCCCAAACCTGTCAGGGTTCTTCTCAACTTTTCCTATGAAGATGTCCCCTGTGGCCTATTTAGAGCCATTTACCAAACCTTTTTCAGCTTTCTTTGATTTTAACATCTGCTTTCCTCTTTCTTTCCCTGCACAGTTCTATGCTTCCTGGATGCATGGCAGTTAGCCTTTGATCTTAGTGCCTCTGGTTCCTGCATGCTGTAAGTTATCCCCTCCTCCAGCTGATGCTGGGCAATGATGAAATCTACATTCCTTCCTTCTTCACCCTCTTTATCACAGCCTCCCATCAAGTTTGACATGAGTCAGACCAGCCCTCCCCACGGGGATTCACGGAACTCACTAATCCTTTAATAGGAATAGGGGGTTCATAGATCCAGAGTTACATAAATTCTGTAAACCAACCACCCTAAAAACTCAGAAAGATCCCAAAGAAATAAGATTATCAGTAAATAATACGTTTAGTACAAATTTTAAGCATAATTGGGTCAGATAGGGCAATTATCTGCATTATTTACATCATTACTGTAACTACCATTATTTGATTTCTGTCAACTTCAAATTTGCTATGACACTGATCTAAGGGTAGGAAGAGCTGGAAAATGTTAAAGACAAGCTCATTTGGGAGGGTTAACTTGAATAGTAGGAGGATTGAATTGTAGAAGCTTTTAAGAGAATGCAATTGTGTTTTTTCTAATAAGGCTTATAAAATGATTTGAATTGCTCAAATTATCTATTTTCCTAAAGATCTTTGCATAATAAATAGATGAATATAATCTACAATAAACTTTTAAATGTAATTGAACATGTCTTCAAAATATTTTCTCAAGTAATTTTAATATTTCCAGGTGATATTGCCATCATACAACATTTATATTCAAATTGTTCTTTAATGATAGTGAGGACAAAGGTGACTGTTAGACCATTTCCTAGGCAAGTAATCATAAATTCTGAATGATGAAGATTTTATTGTACCACTCCTTTGCCCTTTGGGAAAATCCAAGTAATATGTAAAACATTTTTTCTAGTGAATAGGAATTACTTCTTATATTTTAAAATTATTCATCATTATAATATTCCCAAAGGAAGCCAGGCCCTGTTACTGTTAACTCTTGATGTCCAGGTGAATTTTTTATTCTGTGTTTTTTCCATTGCCAATGTACATTCTGTTTACATTTTAGTCATGGATTCTCTCTATGGCATGTTTCTGGCAGCTGTTCTCTACTTCCTAGCTGGTAAGGGAGCTTATGGAAATACTTAATGTAATATCAGACTGAATTAAACAACTAGCTTTAGGTGTCTCACTTTCAAATTATTTGATATTTAGGGGTTTTTCATATCATGCCCCTTTCTAGATAATTAAGAATAAACCTTATTATCTCATCACTTTTGAAGAGGGCCATAGGAAAGGGAAGAAAACTGCTCCTGTTTTTACAATGATTTGTTAGTAACCAAATAAGATGAAACATACATATAATCCACAATCTTGTATAGAAAAGCGATAATGTGGTTTTGGCTAAAATACTAAAAATATAAAATGACCATGAAACTGAGAAGGTTGGATTTCGATCCTGTTTTTTAAACGGTTCTGTGGCCTATAAATTGAAGTATGTTTCAAGAGAAAGAAACTGAGAAGAGAAGGAAACTGAGGCAGGAAGAGTCAGGGAAGGCATTCAGAAGCAGATGCTATAGTCTGAATGTTCGTGTCCCCTTAAATTTATATGTTGAAATGCTCACTCCCAAGGTGATGATATTAGTAGGTGGGGCCTTTGGGAGTTAATAGGCCAGGGGAGTGGAGCCCTCATGACTGAGATGAGTGCCTTTATAAAAGGGATCCCAGTGACCTGGTTTGCCCCTTTCATCAAGTGAACCTTAATAATCCATTTATTTAACACCGTGTGAAGGCAACACCTATGAACAAGAAAGCTGGCCTTCACCAGCTGGCCTTCATCAGGTGGCAGCTGATTCTGGTGCCTTGACATGGGGGACTTCCTGGCCTCTGGATCCATTGTAAATAAATGTCTGTTGTTTATAAGCTACTCAGTCTATGGCATTTTGACACAGCAGCTCCAATGGACTAAGACACGTTCTTAATTGGATTTTAGAGGCTGCTGAGGAAGGATAAAGTTGACAGAGAGAAGGGAGAAAGTCTTAGGCAGCTACGATTGGCATTTGCTCAGAGCAGACTTCCTCCTCGCTAGGAGATGTTTTCAAAACTTCTCTGAAGCAAAGAGGTGCCCTTGTGGAAGCTGGAGCAGGCTGTCCTTACCTTGCCCAGACAGAGGTACAGACTTTGCTGACTCCATCACGTGCTGCTAGTGGTGAAGGGCAAAGGCCCCGGGTTGCCTGTCGATGAGCCTCATCCCGCTTCATGACTCCCCAGGCAGAACTGTCAGTGAGGTGTTCCGGGCCATAAAAGATGATCCTCTTCCTGAAGACTAGATTATTTCACCTAGAAAAAGCAAGCATCCTTTCTTCCGGCAAACATTTGTCAATGGGACAGGACCAATTGCTCTCCAGGATGGCTCTGCTCTCTTCCTTGCCTGGCCCTTGGAGCTCTGAGATTTGACTGCTGAGCATTATTGTAGTCTCTGCTCTTCCCTGCTGCACATACCCCCAGCAGCGCCTGGTCTCTTAGAGTTACAACCTAAGCACACAATTCCCTCTGAGAGAGCAGCTCTCTGAGACAAATATTTTTCAACCTTTCCTGCCTGCTTCCAATGAACCAATAAACCTAACAGCTGGTGTTTACACAGCACTTACCTTCCAGGGAACTCAGAGCAATTTCCAGTGGCAAACTCTTATCCTCCCCCAATCTCTGGGTGGTAACAGGTACTAATATTATTTCCCTGAATACATAAGAGGAAGGTTGAGCCAAGGAACTAGCAATGGTTTGCTGAATATCACCCAGTCATTAGAGGGTTCATTCACTCAATTGTTTGGGTTTTTTTTTTCAGTTATATCTTTATCACTGTACTGTACGATATTTTCATATACTAATTCATTTTTTCCCAAATTTCCTGGATTATAAGAATCATCTGGGACTCTTGTTAAACAAACTCATCCCTAATCACTGTCCTGACATTCTCATTTAGTGGGTCTGAGATGGGACCTAGGAATTGATGAGTTTTGTAAGTATTCTATGTGATTGTTTTTCCCTCTTTTTGTGAAGTATAAAATTTTATGTAATTATTATCATCAGGAAAATTTGAGAAACAGTTTATTTTCTTTAATTTTCACAGTAACTCTGTAGGGTATTATTATGCACCTTTATTTAAAAAAGAAATATGTGATCAGCATATCAATATAGAAGCACAGATATGAAATTTCAATAAATTAAACTCTAACTCCCACAAATAGGTGGCAGCTGATTAATTTATTCTATTTCCCGGGTTTTCCCAATCACACCTTTTTATTTAAATAATTAAAAGCAAAGTTATTCATTTCAGGCTTGAGCTATTAATTTTTTGCCTAGAACTGTGCCATAAATTAGTGCCATAAAGTAATGAGAACTCCCCAGTAGAGACTGGTCAAAATAGGCCCTTTCCCCTTTTCAAAAACATGTCATCTTATCTGCAAATATAAGGTCATCTTCTTTTTTTTTTTGTCTTTATTGAAGTGTAATTTACATATCATGTCTTTACTCCATTTTAAGTGTACAATTAAATGGTTATTAGTGAATTTACCAAGTTGTACAGCTATTCAAATCTTCTTAGCACCTCCCTTGGACTTCACCACATCCTCAACCCATTCATTTCCTTATTGTTATTGTTGTTTTTTTCTTTCTCTCTTTGTCCCTGCCCTTGGTCGTCTTTCCCTCCTTTTCATCCCTCCCTCCTTCCCTCCCTTTCTCTCTGTTATTTTTCTTGCAGAGATACTTCCAAGTCTCCTTTCTCTCTCACAATTGCCTTATGACCACTGATAGGGCTGAAAAATTCCCACCCACAGCCTAAAGCTTTATTTCTGAGGACCCGAGCAGAATTTCTGTTACCTTTAAGAGGGAGCATCAGCTTGCACATAATCCTGGCGACCCCAAAAAGCCAGCAGCTCTTCTCTTCAGTAGTTTCCATGGCTCCTCTCACCTACAAACTGTCATGCTAGGGAGTAGCCCCAAATGAAGCATAGCACCCCACAAGCAACATCTCACATCTGAATGAAAAGTGAAATAATTCAGCTGTTAAGGTGGTCCATAATAATTTACTATCTGGTGTTGCATAAGTCTAGTAGCATGCTGGTCCTCTGGATAAAGGACAGAAGTAAGAAAAGAGGAGAGAAAGAGATAGAAAACCCCAAAGTCTCCACAAGAGACTCCTGGAATTGATAAATAAATTCAGCAAAGTCTCAGGTTGCAAAATCAATGTACCCAAATTAGTAACATTTCTATACACTAATAACAATCAAGCTGAGAGTCAAATCAAAGACTCAATAACATTCACAATAGCTACAAAGAAAATAAAATGCCTAGGAATGTACTTAACGAAGGAGGTGAAAGGTCTCTACAAAGAGAACTACAAAACACTGAAGAAATAAATTGCAGATGACATAAGCAAATGGAAAAACATATCATGCTCATGGACCAATAGGACCAACATTGTTAAAATGTCCATACCACCCAAAGTGATTTACAGATTCAATGCAATCCCCATCAAAATATCAGCATCATATTTCACAGATCTAGAAAAAATAATTCTGTGCTTCATTTGGAAGCAGAAAAGAGCCTGAATAGCCAAAGCAATCTTAAGTAAAAAGAATGAATCTGCAGGCATCACATTACCAGACTTCAAACTATACTACAAGACTACATAGGCAAACCAGGATGGTATTGGCACAAAAACAGAGACATAGACCAATGGAACAGAACAGAGAACCCAGGTATAAAACCATCTACATACAGCCAACTAATCTTTGATGAAGCAGACAACAATGAGCCCTATTCAATAGACGGTGCTGGGAAAATTAGCCACATGCAGAAGAATGAAACAGGATCCTTATCTCTCACCACTCACAAAAATTAATTCAAGTTGGATAAAAGTCTTAAATATATGACATGAAACCATAAGAGTTCTAGAAGAAAATATAGGAAAAACTCTTCCAGATTATCGGCCTAGCCAAAAAATTTATGACTAAGATCCCAAAGGCAATTACAGAAACGAAAAAAATAAATGGGACTTGATTAAATTAAAAGGCTTGTGAGAGCTAAGGAAATAATCAACAGAGTAAATAGACAACCTACAGAATGGGAAACAATATTCAGAAACTATACATCCAGTAAAGGGCTAATATCCAGAATCTATGAAGAACTCAAATAAATCAGCAAGAAGAAAACAACCCCATTAAAAAGTGGGCAAAAGACATAAACAGAAGCTTCTCAAAAGGAGACAGACAAACGGCCAATAAACATATGAAAAAATGCTCAATGTCACTAATCATCAGGGAAATGCAAATCAAAACCATAATGAGAGTCACCTTACCCTAGTTATAAGGGCTTTTATTAAAAAGTTCAAAAACAATAGATGCTGGTGTGGATGCAGAGAGAAAGGAACGCTCATACACTGTTGTGGGACTGCAAGTTGGTACAACCTTTATGGAAAACAGTATGGAGATTCTTCAAAGAACTAAAGTAGACCCACTATTTGATCTGGCAATCTCACTACTGGGTACCTACCCGAAGGAAAAGAAGTCATTTTACGAAAAAGACACTTGCACTTGAATGTTTATTGCATCACAATTTATAATCGCAAAGACGTGGAATCAACCCAAGGGCCCATAAATTCATGAGTGGATTTGCGAAATGTGGTATATGTATACCAAGGATGAATTAATGCCTTTTGAAACAATTTGGATAGAACTGGAGACATTATCCTAAATGACGTATCTGAAGAATGGAAAAACAAATACAATATGTACTTGATATTAAATTGGAACTAACCAATGAGCACACATGTGCACAGAGGGAAGTAAATTTCATCAAAATCAAACAGGGGGAAGGGAGTGGTGGGAAGAGGGGAAGAGCAAAAACCAATCTAACAAGTACAATGAACACTATTTGGGTGATGGGCACACTTATATCCCTGACTCAAGCATTACAAAAGCGATCCATATGACCAAAAACATTTGTATCCCCTTAATATTTTGAAATTAAAAAAATGAAAATTTAAAAAGAAAGAGATGAAAAGTAAAAGAGAGAAAAAGAGAGACAGAGAGCCCTGATTTATAGCATTTGCAGATTTCAGTAGTGGAAATACTCTCATGATGGCCAGTTTCAAGCTAACAAAGATTTAACGACCAGCTTACAAGATTCTTTAATATTAACAATCAGCTCTCATAAACTAGTGTGAGCTGGCTCCAATATACCATTGTGTAAATTCAACCCCAGAAAAAATTAATTTGCTTTCCCCAGATCTTCTAATGCTTCCCAGTAGGTAATTCATATGCTGTTACACAAAGGATTACTCACTATACGCCAGACAGGCTCTCTATCCGACTTCTATGCCTTGCCTTACAATGGTCCCTTTGCCAGGAATACCTTTCTCACTCACCTCTTCATGGCCTAATCTCAAATGCTTCCTTTACTAGGAATCCTCATAGCACTTAGTCTATAACCCTCTTATAACATTTATGACTTTTAATCTTGCATTAGAGCTACTTTGTATACTTTTATTCCATACAATACTGGATAAAAGCTCTATGCATGTATTGCCCCTGTGCTCTCAGAGCATTGAGTTCAGTGCTGGGAACATAGCAGGGATTCGAAGCCATTCTGGTGACTATTTACTACATGTTTCCAACGTATCAGGCACTGTTCTAGGAACCAAACTTATTTTAAGGAACTAGAAACCTTAAGGTAAGGTCCTGTGGAGAAACATGGTCCATGGAAGTTGACTATTAACTCAATATATTTGGGAAAAGTTAATGACTACGCTGAGTAGACAATTTCACTCAGTACTATTGGCATGATTAGTCTACTAGGGGTGAGAACAATTTTTTTATAATTGACCAGATATAATAATAATAAATATTTTAAGTTTTTAATCCATAAGATCTCTGCCAAAACTTCTCAATTCTTGTATTATAGTGCAAAAGCATCCATAGACTATACATAAACAAAATGAGCATGGCTGGGTGCCAATACAACTTTTTTATTTATAAACACAGGTAGTGAGCCAGATTTGTCCTACAGGCTATAAATTTCCAAGCTCTAGTCTAGATACTTGAAAGCACTGATTTCTAAGCTCTCATGTGAATGCTTTTGTCCATGTTCCTTTTAGTCACAATGTTCCTCTTTACTAGTTTAACTTACATACATCTAACTTGGCCCATCAAATAAAAAACAAAGAAGAGGATGAAGCCACACTGATTAACACTCAAGTGAAATTCAGATATTTGCAAACAAAACTGCATCTTCAAGGAGAATCAACAATTGTGGTGAAAATCTGGATAATCCTTGATGTCTTTCTTGAAACTTCAGTTGAGGGAACCTAAAAGGGTGATTGAAAAAAGATATTTAATTTTCTACAGAAGTCTCCTAGAAGAAGACTAATTATTCTATAGCCATGGTAATACGTAGCAACCAGAATAAGTTTTAAACCTGCTTAATCAGTGAGTGACAGTTCTATAGCCATGGAACCATCAGAATTGCTTTTAAATATATTTAAAATGTTTATTCCAATAAGATGACACAGCAAGAAGGCCCTTACCAATTCCAAGAGGAACTTCCAAATCTATACAAATACGTGGAAAGTAAACAACATGCTCCTAAACGATCTTTGGATCAATGGTGAAATTAAGAAGGAAATTAAAAAATTTTTTGAAATGAATGAAAATAGAGACATAATATACCCAAACCTCTGGGATACAGAAAAAGCAATGCGGCCGGGCGCGGTGGCTCACGCCTGTAATCCTAGCACTCTGGGAGGCCAAGGCGGGTGGATAGCTCAAGGTCAGGAGTTCAAGACCAGCCTGAGTAAGAGCGAGACCCTGTCTCTACTATAAAATAGAAAGAAATTAATTGGACAACTAAAAATATATGTAAAAAATTAGCCAGGCATGGTGGCACATGCCTGTAGTCCCAGCTACTCGGGAGGCTGAGGCAGAAGGATTGCTTGAGCCCAGGAGTTTGAGGTTGCTGTGAGCTAGGC
>CAUYRT010071038.1:0-21336 GCA_963574885.1 Lepilemur ruficaudatus
TAATTTTCTTTTTTTGATAGAATTACCATTTGATCCAGCAATAGCATTATTAGACATCTACTCAAAAGAGCATAAGACATTCTATGATAAAGACATCTGCACCCGAATGTTTATGGCAGCACAATTCACTATCGCTAGGTCATGGAGATCAACTTTTTAGCTCCCAAATATGAGTAAGAACATGTGATATTTGTCTGTCTGTGCCTGGCTTTTTTCACTTGACATAATGCCATCCAGTTCCATTCATGTTGCTACAAAGGACATGATTTCATTCTTTTTTATGGCCAAGCATTCCATTGTGTCTATATACCACATTTTCTTTATCCATCCGTCCACTGATGGACACTTAGGTGGATTACATATCTTTGTTATTGTGAATAGTGCTGCAATAAATATGGGAGTGCAGGTAACCCTTTGGTATAATGATTTCCTTTTCTTTGGATAGATACCCAGTAGCAGGATTGCTGGATTGTATGGTAATTCTATTTTTAGTTTTTTGAGAAATATCCATACTGCTTTCCATACTGGGTATACTAATTTACATTCTCATCAACAGTGTATAAGAGTTCCCATTTCTCTGCATCCTTGCCAGCATGTGTTATTTTTTGTCTTTTCAATAGCGGCCATCCTAACTAGGGTAATCTACCATTTGGAACAACAGGGGTGAACCTGGAGGACATTATGCTAAGTGTAATAGGCCAGACACAGAAAGACAAATACTGAATAACCTCACTTATATGTGAAATCTAAAATATTCAAACCCATAGAAGCAGAGAGAATGGTATTTCCAGGGGCTAGGGAATGGCAGAGATGGGAGATGTTGGTCATGGGGTACGAAGTTTCAGACAGGGGGAATAAGTTCTGGAGATCTAATGTATAGCATTATGACTACGGTTACTGACACTGTGTTGTATATTTGAAATTTGCTAAGAGGGTAGATCATAAGTGTTCTCACCACACACACAAAAAAGTTACTGTGTGACATGATATGTTAACTAGTTTGATTATGATGATCGTTTTACAACATAGATATATATCTCAAAACATCAAGTTGTGCACCTTAAATATATACAATTTCTATTTGTCAATTATATTCCAACAAAGCTGAAAAAACCAGACCCTATAAAAACCTGACTTGCAATTCATGATAGTGGCTTCTGGAGTCAAAAAAAGAAAAACCTGACTAAGTCTGCAAAATTCTAACGCAAAACTACGACCAATTGTCACATACACATACATACACACTGCATCTGAAGCCAAGAGAAATGCATGACTTGATTTACTCCTGCTGGAGAATGTTAAGATTAGGACAAAACCTAGAGAAAAGTATGATTCTGTGTCCTCACCTGTACAGTGAAAGTCAGTGGTGCCCTCACTGGCTTATGGCTTGTGGTACTCTGGAAACAAACACAATCAATCTGCCCTGTAAACTTGGTAAAGACAGGAACCCTATCTGTCATGTTCATTAATGTATTTCCAGGTCTTATCACAGTGCCTGTTTATTCATTGGCAATATGAGGTTAATAATACTTACCTCTCAGTGATTATGAGGATTGAATGTGAGAACAGCATTTGGTTATTTCAGTTGTCTATTGTTGCATAACAAACAACCCAAAACCTAGTAGCCCAAAGCAACTACAATGCTTATTTTGCTCAGTTTTGGCAGGATATGGTAGGAACAGCTCATTTCTGCTCCACTCACCTTCAGCAGGAGTGGCCTGAAGACCAGAGGTCTGAAATCACTTGAAGGCTCATATGTCTGGTGGTGATGTTGACTGTCACTGGAGACTTTAGCAGGGACAATCTGTACCCTACACGTAGCCATGTGATCTAAGCTTCCTCACCACATTGTTCCTGGATTCTAAGGGTGAGTATCCCAAGAAGGAGAGCCAGATGAAATTCTTATGGCCTTGCCTTGGAAGTAGGCAGTGTTGCTTCCCCCACATTCTGTTCATTTAGGCAGACAGACAGTCTCAAAGATCAGCCCAATTTCAAGAGGAGGGAAAATAGTCTCACTGCTTGTTGAGGAGTGGCATGTGGGACTAAGAATATTTCTGTGGCCTTTTCTGAAAATACAAGCTGCCATTCTGGCACATAATGGGATACTAAAAAATTGACATAATTTTTTATTTTATGATGAACTGAAGGCTAGATGTTATTAATCATTCTATTTATAGTTAGGCTGCCTCTCTTGAAATATGCCATTATTTAATGATGATGTGGCTTTTGTAGCCATAAATAAGCTTTTTCTGGTGTGAGAAGGTTTTAAAGTGTAATCTGAATTTGTAGTAGAAATTTGAAAAATCATAATCACAGCCTTTCATTCTGGAAAATTTATTTTAAATGAGAATTGAAGTAAGAGATATTATTGATACATTTTCAAGCTAAGGCAAAAATAAGATTACCTGACTAGACGGATACATTTTGCTCAGATGTGACCCAGGGATCTTTCTGTTGGAGCAAAAAGTGAGAACAAGCAGTGTGGTTATTGTAACCACAGAAATCTTCCTAGAAACCAACTTTTAAAATCCTATTTTGTGTCCCTATGGGACTTCTAGACTTCTGAGCAGAATAAAGAAAAATTTGCTCCTGGTCTTGAGGTAAAGGAGAGGTCTTCTGCTTATACTGTTTGGACAGCTGGAACTCTCTCTCCTTAATCTCCTAAAAGAAAGAGTGCTGACTTCTAGGCTCTGGGAATATGTGTTTTCTCCTGCTCCACGATTGAGAAAGATGTGAGGAGAGGCTTTTGTTTGGGTCCTTTGAAAGCTAGAATGACCATGGGGAAAGAGCTATAGGATCTGGAGACCACACAAATGAAGCAACCTGGAATTAAAAAAAAAAATCATTTGTGTTCTGAGGCCAGAAAAGTGCTTCAAATGTCTATTTAATTGGTAGATTAAGGGGCGTTCTAAGAGTTTCATTCAATTACTCTGCCATTCATTGACTAAACATTTATTGAAAGCCTATTATATGTTCTATACCATGCTAGATACTCAAAATAGAAAGGTGAACGAAAGAAACAAGTTTCCTCTTCTGACAGACCTTACAGACACTAGAGATGAAATTACATGAGGATTTTGTTAGTTCTAGGGTACAAAGCAGCCACAGGGTGTCACAGGCTAGGATGAGAGCTGGGCAGAATTAGGATCAACAGCTCAGGTAGACTGTACAGCCATTGGTGACTGCTTAGCTGGGGACATACAGCCTCAAAGAAGACCAGAAAATAGATGAGATTTTATGTGGTCAGCATCCAGAGACTGGCAAAAGTTGGAATTTGGACCTCTATAGAAGCTCTGTCTCAGGACCTGGAATGAGTAGGTATGACCATTTTTTTACAAAGAGGCAAGACACCATAGCTACTGATGGTTGGCAATTGAGATATAGGTAGATCCTAAACCACGGCAGAGATAACATCACTCCTTCTACTAAAGAGAGAGAGAGAGGGGGGGGAGGGGAAATTGTACCCCAGCATTGGGGTCTTCTATGTCTCCCATAGCCCTTTCTTGTCCAAAGTGGAATGAAGCACCCCTGTACTCCCAAAGCTTCCCACATGATACTGAAGTCTCGTTTTGGCTTCCACCACCTCTATAGTAAAGAAGAGGCTTCAGAGTGCATCAGATCAACAAATGTGGCTTTCACTGAATCTCCAGACAGATGAAGTGACCCACCAAACTTCATGCCAAAGTTTATTATTTTTTAATAGCATCGCTAAACAAATAGACCATGGAAATGCCATAGGCACCAAAAATGGGTTGATTTTATTAAGGTAATTGGCAACATTTGTCATGATCTCCTTGTGAATAAGCTTGAGAAATTGAATAATTATGTGGCAAAAATATGTCTTGAGAATGCTGATAAATTAATCAATGCTAATTTGGACTAGTGTTTCTCAAACTTGAGTAATATATGGACACTCTTCAAAGGGAAAATATTCTCATGGACCTCGCCAATATTGATTTAAATTCTTATTATAATATTATTAAAATACATAAACCAAAACTAGAAATAAAGCCTTTATACTTGCAAGTCTTGTTCAACAATAAGAACTTTTAAATCAAACCACATTCATGAATCAAATAGCAACACAGTTCAGGTTAGTGGTATTAATAATTTGGCATGAAATAAATGCGGACCCCAACTCCGGGGCCACAGACTAGCACCTGTCCACCAGGAACCGAAGCCCATGGCAGAGGCGAGCAGCGGGCGAGCCAGCGAAGCCCCAGCTGCACCCACAGCCGCTCCCAATCGCTCGCATCACCGCGGGAGCTCTGCCCCTAGGAAGATCAGCTGGAGGCATCAGACCCTCATAGGAGCGGAAACCCCACTGCGAACTGCGCATGCGAGGGATCCAGGTTGTGCGCCCCCCCATGAGAATCCAACGCCTGATGATCTGAGGTGAGGCCAAGGCGGCAATGCCCGGACCCCTATCCATTAAAAAACTGCCTTCCATGAAACAGGTCCCTGGTGTCAAAAAGGTTGGGGATCACTGCGGCATAATATTGTTTGCTGATAACTAAATCACTGATGCTGAATTTAATATTAAAATGATGAAGGTTCATGCCAGGTTTTATGTCTTTCAGCATTTTGGCTCCTGTTTCCAATGCAGAAAAGACTTGCTTACTTAGATATACCGCACAAAATGAAACTTAAAACTTCAAGAATTTCACAGGTCTGGTTAGTTGGTCTAATCTTATAATTTATCAAACTTCTACATGCAAGAAATTTTTACATGCCAATTTTAATTAAGTGCTAAGGGTTAATATGAAGGCTAGTATTTTAGGGAATTGAAATCTGCATTAAATGGGAATTTAATCCATTTATTTCTGGAAGAGGAAATAGAATTTCTTTATATTTATTATAACATTTCCTGCCAAATTGGTATTCTGAAAGAAAAGCTAAATATTATTTGCTAAACTAAGTATTCAATCAACACCAACATTTATTGAGTACATTTTTCAACCTACTCTATGCTCTGTGCACAGAAGTCTCCTGTTACATATCTCTATTTGAACTGCTAGAAACCTTTATTTTTTTGTGGGATGCTATGAAATTGTTTGGCTTTCACACAGTATGAACACAATGGCAGGCATAAATATAAACTTGGACACTGAAAAGGAAGTAGCAATCTCAGTTTAAGATCATCACCAGATGATAAAGGATATGCTCACATTATTTTTTTTAAATTATCATTCAGTATAAACCAGAATTTAAAATTCTGTTTCCAAATTCATAGTTTGGAGTGAATATTATTGAGCAATTCTTAGCTCAGTGCTTGGAACTGCTCAACAAATGATAGCTATTGTTTTTGTTGCTATTTACTTATTTAAAACATTTGGTTGACAACGTAGCCAAAATAAAGAAACTGGTGCCGCGGAGTGAGGAGTCACAGTCTTTTTCTTTCTGATGCTGACTAGTCAACTAGGCATCTCTGTACTTGAGTTTTCCTATCCACAAATGAGATTGAAATCTTCTAGAATTGCTGGGAGGGTCATAAGAGTTTAATATGTAATTCAAAAGATGTCTGTTACGTAAAAGACCTAAGGTAAGTCACATGGCATCATATACCAGTGCTCTGAAAACCAAACAATGCTACAAATATCTTAGATATTGTTTTAGTAGACTTGAGCCAATTTGAAGAAAATAAATTTCTCAACAATAAAAGATCCCCTCAAGAATAGAACATCCAGTCATTGCCCCTGGGCAACTTTTTGATTATTCTACCAACTTTTCAATTATTAGACTTTTTGGTTATTCCAACCTCGATTTGATTATTCTTGAATGAGGTTTTCTGCAGCTGAGAAAAGAATTTGAGTGCAGATTCTTTACCTGGAATTGATGGATAGGCTTCAGGGAGTGCTAGCCTCTGAAAATGCATGCAATGTTTAGGGTGTGGATGTGTGTGGATATGTGTGCACTTGTCTGTGTGTATGTATGTGCATGCACACATATCGAAGAGACAATGTTTAGATTTGATCAGATTCATGAAAGTGACTAAGAACAAAAAACTATATGAGCCACTATGAGTTGTACTATGAGATTCTTAACTCTTAGTACAACTTGAGAATTAAAACTTCACTTTGACCTGAAACTCAGCTGTTTTTATGAAATCATTTTTCTGGGAATGACCTCAATGATCCTACAGTACTAGTTTTCTAAATTGTGCTATAAAGTATTGATCAATTTAATAAGGGCAGTTACCTCCTTCCGTATCTCCATCAAAGATCAATTGGGACTAAAGAGTAAACAGTGGTATAGATTGTAACCATTGAGCTGATGCCATTGGATGTGTTATTTGATTTGGAATTATAGCTCAAAATAGGTGATGCACCATAGCATGTGCTTGATATTTATAGATGAAACAAACTGAAGTCACAGGACATCTTTCTAGTTAAGTGAATGTGGGTCAGTATATATCAAGACTAACCAGATTCAGACTGGCTTTAGCCTCCAGTTATTTTATTGAGGCATGAATGGTGAGATCATGGATCCTATTTCACAGTCTGGCTTTGACAATGGTTTACACCTGTGTGACCCATACCCTTGTCAAGATACAGAACACTACTATCACTCTAGAAAGTCCTCTCACTCCCCTTCTCAGGCATCTGCTCTCCAGAGACTGATCTGGTTTCTCTTAATGCTAGCTAATCCTTCAGTTACTTTAGCATTTTGTTCTAGTTTCTTGTTTAGAAAATCAATTATCAGATTGACATAGATCAATTTTTTTCAGCCTGTGTTTCCTAGAGTGTTGCACAGCTTTGGAAGTGGCTTGGGAGGCTATCAGAGAGATCTAAACACTTCCCCAACTCCTTCAACTGGAGCAGCTCCCACTTCTGATCTCCTTTATAAATTGGAGTTCCATGCAGGGTTTGGTTTTAATAGGGGCTTCTACTTCCTTTAAAAAATTATCTGGCATGTGCTATTGTACCAGAAATAACTGCAATGTTTAAGTTAAGCCATGATAAAATCTGACTCTTAAAATGACAGTTAAGACTTCCTAAGACCCAAGGGAGTGAATAAAAGTTGGCAGCTGTGCAGAATGAAGGCTGATAAAACAAGTGGCCCCACTTTGAAGCTAGCGGCAACTGGACTTGGAAAAGCAACTTCTCAGGGAGCGGTATCCTTTCCTGAGTGTGCTTCTAAAGTCATGTAGAAGAATTTGTTAATTCCTTGATGATGCTCATGTACTTTCTGCCATGTTTTCTCTAGTAAGGTGACCATCTTGACTGCTTCAGGTCAATCTTGTGCCTTATAGTCAACTGGACTCAGGAACTGGCCAGAATCAATTGTGATATATCTAACTAAGCTGAAATTGTCCTATTTTTCTCCCCAAAATGCAAGTTCATTGTTTCATGAATTATAACCTAAGGTGTATCTGTGTTTGGAGGTTTTGCTTTAATAGAAGAGTCTGTAAATTATATACACTAGACATGTTCTCATATTTAAGATGGGTAAATAGGGGAAACTATCTCTGGAATAAAATTTATTTTTATGAATTAGCTGATACTAGTTTTTGAAGTTTTATAAAGGACCCATTAGAAAAGCATTTTTGTAGGTTGGCTGTTTTGATGCTGTTTTCCTTCTAATTTTGTCCCTCCAAAATAAAGCATAAATAATAACACTTTACATTTGTATCTTGATTTACAGTATATAAAAATAACACATCTGTTTGTTGTGACAATCCTGCAAAGTATGTATTATTATCTTTATTTTAAAGATGAGTAAACTGAGAGACAGTGAGGTTGGGGACCTGGTCACAGAGGTAGAGAGCACTAGAGGTCAGTATGCATTCTTAGAGCTAAATCACTAGCATATTGTCATATATCCAGGACCAAGTATCATTTATTTGGATTTTTAAAAAGATACGGGTGTGTTTAGTTAGGAGATAGTGAGTAGGTAACTGTTCTTAACCCTAGCACTCAGTATCTCCCCATCTTCTAGCTCATTGTTAATTTTGGTTTTGCCTTCCAGTGAAATTTGGCATCAACATTCATAAGTATTTTAAAATTTTAATTTTAAAAGAATGTTTCCATGGGAAGAAGAGATAAAATCATTTCTAAAAACCTGAGAAACTGCCAGGAAAAGCTAAGTGATTAATTTCCCATAAAGTGGATCAGGCATTTCACTTTGGCAAGTGACTCTGAATTAGAAGTCTTCCTTAGATTGGAGATAAAATCTTTACAAGGCTCTCTGAACCAGAAAAAGGCATATTTGATGGCATAGTGAGAAAAGTCAAAAATGTAATAAAAGGCTCCTGGGAAAAGGCCCCCTAGAAATGCCTGTAGAACACACAGCTAACAAGCTAAGCTTTGCTGGCAGATGTGCCTCGCCTGATTATTGGTCCCCAATGAAAGGGCATATTATAAGCAAGGATTGAGAATATCACTTTTAATCACTTAATAATTGCTTAACTGAATGCATCATTACTAAGAATGTACACTTCCCATCAAAGAGGAAGAGAGCATCCAGTCACATGCAAGGAAGCCCAATGTGGGATGGGCGATAAAGTCTAGCAGAGGATAACGCTGCAGTGCTGGGGGCAAATTGGATCCATGAATCTGGATGAGCATCGAGGGGCTGAATTCCTGCAGGTATCGCAGACGAGAGCAAAGAGGAGACCAAATGGTAGAGAGAGCAGATGACAAAGGGTGAGACCAGGCAGCGAGACAAAAGCCTGCCTAGGTTGCTGTGATCCAGGGAAGCCACAGGAGGGCAGCAAAAGCAACCTGCACAGATGTTAAGTTACGGAGCAGCTCAAGTTTTTGCAGATGTCACTCTGTCACAGAACCCAGACTTCAAACTGCTAGGAGTTAGTGGAATATTTCCTAATGACTCTACCGAATTTAATCCAAAATAATGCTTATACTCAGTGTAAAGATTCCAAGAAGTAGGTAGGAGAAGTGAGTCTGGCGAAGGGATTTTCTGAGCAGGGAAGACAGAAGATGCACTATTCCTTTCATTATTTATTTTCCGGCTGTCTGCCATGATGGGTAGAGAATTCAAGGAACATTTACTAAGAATTCAGGACAGAGGTTGTGGCTTTCCTTCGAAATGGTGGCAAGCAGGCAGCTAAATAAATATATGCTAACATTATCAATCAGAATATACAATGAATGAAGATATATCTGAGGAAACTGACGATTGATGAGATCACTTAATTGCTCATTAAAATTATACCTGGGGAACTACATTCAGGGTCCCTCCAGAAAGGACCCCCTTAGCCACTTCTTGTGCACTTAAGAATTTCCAGTAACTATATGGAGAAAAGAGTATAAGTATTTTTGTTAATCACGTTTCTCTTCTAAAAGGACAGTGACAGTCTATGACTCAAAAAGAAAATACCGTTTCAGCAGGTCATCTGTTTGGTCCCCAGAATAAACCCATTATTATGTTAAAAGCTAATTTTGACCTATGGATGAACTTCATTACTTCAATCTAAAGACAGGAAGCTCAACTTTGGGGAAAACAGGTGAACCTACCCTATAATGTTGGTGGAAAGATAACTAAAATGAAAAATATGTATTTTGTCCAGGAAATGTATTCTGCATATTCTGCTTTTGTATCTTTATAAAAGTCTGATAGACATTAACCAGGAATTCCCTTTCTAGGAAAGAATTCAAAAAAATTGAGAAAAAAAATGATTTATGTTCAAGGATGTTTTAAGACATAGATGTTTTATTTGTATTTGAGAAAATTATAAATAACCTCAAAATTCATAAATCTTTATTGAATATTAACTTTATGCCAGATCCTAGTAAGCCCTCTTATATTACATGTGTCTCACAACAAGCCTAAGAGGTAAGTGTTATTATTATATCCATTTTAGAGATGAGGGAAGCCAAGGCTCCAAGAGGTTAAGCAACTTGCCCAAGGTCACACATCTACTACAAATTGGAGAGAGGATTTTGACTCCAAAATCCATAGTCTTAACATCTTTGTTATTATCTTCTTTTATATAATAGAATGATTAAATATATTTTGGTACATCCTCATGATATTTTCCAGAATTAAACATTATGATTTTAAAGAATAGCAATGCAAGATGAAAAATAATATAAAGTTAAATGAATAAACCAGGATACAAAATAGTAGATGCACTATGATCTCAGTTGTATAAAAATCAACAGAAATATACTGAAATGTTAACTGAACATATTTCTAGGTGGTATATTAAAATTTTCATCTTTTTATCTTTTGGTGTTTTCTAGTTCTTTATATGAACATATTTGTTTCTATAATTATGAAGAAAGTAATTGTGTGACATGTGTATGGTAAGGAGAAACTTTGCATTTTTGCTCTGTAAGAAAATTGGATGTAATGAATGCTATAGCTTAGATATGATTTGCTTGTCCCCACCAAATCTCAGGTTCAAATTTGATCCTCAGTGTTGGAAGTGGAACCTAGTGGAAGTTGTTTGGGTCATGGGATGGATCCCTCATGAACAGATGAATGCTCTTCCTGGAGGTGAGTGAGTTCTCACTCTTTACTTTCTGTGAAAGCTGGTTGTTAAAAAGAGCCTGGCACCTCCCCCTGTCTCTTGCTTCCTTTCTCTCCACTTCACCGGGCTGCTCTCTACCTTCTGCCATGAATGGATGCAGCCTGCGCTCTCATCAGATGCAGATGCCCAATCTTGAACTTTTCCAGCCATCAGGATTGTGAGCCAAATAAATCTTTTTTCTTTTATAAATTACCCAGCCTCAGGTATTCCTTTATAGCAACACAAAATGGACTAAGACAATGAACTTAACCGTTGCTTAGGAATTTGTAGGCAAATTTGCGTAAGAAACCCAAACATAGGTAGGAGGTGAGAAACAAGCATCTGACTCTGATCAGTGATTCATAGGTACTGAAACCTGTTGGGGAGAATTATGGTGGCTTAACTAAGTAGCAGTAAAATGCAATCGAGGTCTGTAAAATAAAATCACCGTGAGGGTGGAAAAGAGCTAGGGCCAGCAGGACGGCCCCAGCAGTTACAAACCTTCCCCTAGGGAGAGTATGTCCCACTTAGGATGCTTTTGTCTATGAGTGGCACAATATCAAAAAAAATGGCTTAAGTGATAAATATTTTTATTACCTTCCATGAGCAGCCCAGAACCAAGGTGGTTCCGGATTTGGTTTACCAACCCAGTATGCAGCAGTGAACTCGGGTACTTTACCATCTTTTCTCTCACCATCCTCAACATGTTGACAATATCTCCCTGCATTGGCTCATGATGGCTGCAGTAGTTCCAGGCATCACATGTAGATGTGATCACATTCAGCATACATGTGACAAGCTTATTTTTCCCCCAAGGCATTTCTTCTTACTATGGAGAAAAACCTTTTTTGGAAGCCCCTTGTATACTTCCCATTTTCCCTATTGGAAAGATTTCGTACAAGCAAGAGAGTAGGGAAAGGCAAAAGGCTTTTAGGCAGGCAGCAAGCAATATGTGCACAAGTTGTTCTGGGTGATGCACGATATAGTAGAAATTGACCTGATATTTCAGGTGAAGCAGATTTATATTCAAACATTGTGAAACTGGGAGTCCTAGCTACATTCAATATGAATGAATGTGGCAATGAGTAGGGGTGAGGGTTGGGGACTGAATTCCCGGATGAGATAAAGCTGGAGCATTCTGAAACTTCTGAGTATCACAGGAGGGGGGTACCAAATGGGATTTGAGTGATTTGATGTGCATATTTAAAGGAAATGTGATGACCATACATTATGCTGGTAAAATGGAATATTGGGATTACATTTTTGTAGAAGGATGAAATTATCTAAAAGGTCATATTAGCAAGATGATGTGGCAAGATAAAGTATTTTTTAAAATAAGGTTATATAAAATAAAGAATAAATATGATTTAATAGGTAAATAAGACAATGGAAGCTAAAAGATAAATAAACAGGGTAAAACAATACCAGCAAATGCGTGCATGAAGAATAAAAAGTTATTTAGCTAAAAGAAAATATTAGAAGAATAAAAATGATCAAATATTGTGGTATGGCAAATCTAATTGAATTTAAACATTTAAAACCGAGTGAAAAAATAGAAGCAGCACCAAAAGCCCGGAATTTATATGATTTAGTTTACAGCCCTTTGGGTTGTGGTAATTACAGAAGGCCAGCCACATCTTCTTATATTTCTTACCTAAGTCTGAAATTTAAGAAAGGGTGTCCCTATAGCCTCTTGCTGAAGGTGAGTATCTCCAGATTTTTATTTTTTTAACCTTCTGGAAAAAGCTGCCAACTAACTTTGGCCCAGCCCCAACTGTTCTTCCTTCCTGGCCCCAGTGGAAATGCAAAGTCTCTGCCTGATTCCTGCTCAGGCAGACCGACAAGTCTACAGTTGGTTTTTGCTATTTTAATAAAGGCATCATTTTTCAACAGAAAATTCATAATTGAGTAAATCATGTGCAAATCACACCCATGCCTGGGGAATTCTAACTGTTTAGTCCATAAAGGACAGCTACCCAATTTGCAAGCACAGCATCTAAAAATAAATCAAGAGTAACGGTACACGCCAGATTCCCAAATGATATGGCTATCTTCTCCCTGTGTTCCTTTGAGGATCCAACAACACCACGTAAACTCTTGAGGCTTAAAAACTGCTTTGTGTTTAACTTTTCTTTGTTCGGTCTCCTCTCATCTGCTGCTTGCAAAAGCTGCCATTTCTACCCAATAAAAGTCAATGTTCCTGCCGAGTACACTCTCAACCCTCTGTTAGAGTCCTGGAGCTGGGTAATGATGAATTATAATTATTACTGATTACAGATATTTTTTAAACTTTTAACCTTGAAACTTATAACCTTTAAATAAACATTAAGTGAAAGTAATATTTTTGTTATAAGATATATGTTAGTTTTAAAAGTTAGCAAATACACAGATGAGTATGAATAAAAATAAAACCATTTTTTAACATGTGGAGATAGGACTTTTTGGTTTTGTGTTTGGTGAGTTGATGCACACTGTTATTCATTATTTCAATATTCAACATATATTCATTGTGTGTGTCCCAGGCCCCAGAAACCAGGTGTTAAGGAATTTAGCACTGAAAAAAAAGCCACTCCTTTCATGCAGCTTACCTTGAGAACTCTTTATAAAAAGGGAATCATTCCATACCTACATTTTTAAAACCTGCTTTTAATCAATTTAAAATATATGTTGCATTTTCATGTTAAATATAGGTCTATGACTGCGATTTCAAATGACTGTTTAATAGTTCAGCATTTGAATGCTCCATAACTTCTCTATCCAATTCCATAATTCTAAGCAGTTTTCATTGTTTTCTGTTATTATTGTACGAACTTTTTACAGGAACTTTGTGCATTGACAAATAAATTGGCACATGTATTCAATTACGCAAACCTCATACTCCTGTGTTTTGAGTCCTAGATCATATGACCCTTTCCAAGTCAATATGTAGATCTACTTTATCATTACCTTTATATTTCTTTGTATGGATAGTCCACTTTTAAAAGAAGTTCCTGATTGCTTCTTATTGTAAACAGTGAAACAACAAATATCCTTGTGCATTTATCTGCACACATTTATATGAATGTTCACTCTTTTATTTAATTAGACTCTAAAATGGAGGTACATGCTTGGTATACAAATTTTAAGTATTTATTAAATGAAAAATGTAAACTGAATCCTATGCCTTCTTTCTACTCCCAGTTCAACTCCTTGGAGGTAAATCATCATGCATCTCTGTGCATTTATTTCTTGTATAAATTTTCTCCACCTATTGTGTATGCGCTACGTAATGGTTTTTGACCACACAGGATCCGTGCCTTCTGTCCTTTGCAACTGCACCCTGATATTTAGGAATGTCATTCTTTCCGTTCTAAATCTGTTGCAGCTACTGCAGCTTCCCTGTTCTTCACATAGGTTAAAACCAATTTAAAATATTCCAGCTTCAGGGACTGTGCATTTGCTGCTTCCACTGCCTGGAAAGCTTATTCCCAGATTCCCATAGCTCTCTCTCTTAATCCTTTAGGTCTTTGCTCAACTTTTATCTCATCGGTGTGATATGCCCTAATCACCCCATTTAAAATAGCAGCTCCCAACCCCACACCTCCTCCCTCCCTTCTTGGTTCAACTCTCCTCTGGGGCATTTGTCATCATCTGACATTCCATTTACCTTACCCATTCATCTGTTTATTATTTGAACCCTCTACTAGAATGTAAGCTCCATGAGGGCAGGAATTTTTGTCTTTTTTGTCCACTGTTATATCCTCAGTGCTAGAACAATTATTAACATATAATAAATAAGTGCCCAATAAACATTTATTTAATAGGTGAATGAATAGCAGTGAAGCACACACATAAGCTGGGAGCTGATTAGACATTAGTTTGAGCCTCAATTTTACTAAGGTCATGATAGCTCTGTGATCTTGGACAACTGAATTTGCCTAAGCTTCTATTTCTTCATCTTCAGGGTTATTAAAATTAATTACTTCATAGGATGTTATGATGATTCACAGAGGGTCCACCATGAAAAATGTTTAGAACAGTACCTGGCATATCGCAAGCACTCAACAAAGCTTTTATTATTATCATTATTCTTATTAATAATGTGACATAAAAAGTACAACCTTATTATCTTTCTTCCTTAGAGTTCCAACTCTTTGCCTAGCTTCTGGAAGCTTCCATGTGCAACAAGCTGACTCCTGTTACCCTTCAGTGTATCCTAGCCTTACAATGCAAGTAACACTGCCAATGCAAAAAGCAGTTTGCTGCATTGCTCCTCCAGGGTGATTTATTGGCACTGGGGCAATTTTTGAATATGGGGACACTGTAGCCTCCTTCTACACAGTAGGGGACAGCCATAACAATTGGTCCAAATTCAGAGTGGCTCATGTTCACAAAAACCTGGCACCTGGGACAGCTCCAACACTTCCCTGAGTGTTTCAGTGATGTGTTCGTGGTTCATACACCCAACATAGCTGCCTCATTTCTATTTCATAGCAGCAAAGGGTAAACTAGCAGAGAAAAGAACCCTTTAGTTCCTTGGGATTCAAAAGAAGAGGAAATGACCCCTCCATGTTTCTCACAGACTAATTCCCAGGAACAACCTCTGGACAAGACTCAGGCTCCAAGTGTGTTCATTGCCATATTTTTCATTCACTCAACAAACATTTTTAAAAATAAACACTATGGGAAAGTCACCATAATATGTGCCAGGAAGATTCTTTCTGCCTAAAGATAATTGTTACTAGTTATAACAGTCACAAAAGCTGTCTACTGAGAAATTATCTTGTTTCAGGCATTCTATGTAGGTGCTTAAATCCAAAATGATGACGATGTGGGGATATGATGGAATCTACATTATAAGAAAATTGAGGATCATAGGAGTTACTTATCCAAGGTCACAGTGATTGAGCCAAGACTCAAACCCAGTGCTGCAAAACTCTGCAACTCTTGATTTTTGTAATGTTTTATATTGCCTCTGAATATCTAATATAGAGGGGAAAAACATAAAAGCTTATCAGTAATACAAATTATATGTAAATTATTCAATTGCATCCAAGAAGCATTTATTGAGGATGTAAAGTGCTATTAGGTGTTTGAAGGAAATAGAAAAACTTCAATAGGATGAAGACTATCTGTAACTTCTCTAGGAGATCTGCTCTAGTATGGTACAAATAAACGCTATAATTGACCTAGCAGAGAACTTTGTTTCTGATTAGAGAGGATCAGAGAAGGTACCACAGATGATGTCTGGTATCCGTGTCTAGGGGTCCAAAGAGCATTTCAGCAGGTGGAGAACAGTGGAAAGAACACAGCTAAGGCACAGATACTTGATGTAGTATTGAGGGCATAGTCTGAAGGGGCAGGTCATCTGAAGGGCAAATATGAAGAGATTTACTGACCACAGGAGGGGAGCCACATCATCGCTGTGAAAAGGATCATGGAGGACTGATAGAACAGCAAGGTTTAGCTGAATGAGATCATAGCAAAGATGCAGCAGTTTGGAAAGGTTTGGATGCAGAATGATTGTGAATCACAGAATTAAAGAGGCTGGGCCACAGCCAATTAAAGGGATGTGGTAATGATGTGTAGAAGTAGCCATTCCCAAGGTTCCAGGCAGAACTGTTGATTGATGATAAGATCATTTCAACAGGCTCAAAAGACCTGTTCCCAGCCTGATCTACTCCAGTTTTGAATCATTGCAAAACCTTCAATCTGGTGGTAGGATTACTTTGACATGGCTTCACTAGAGCGGGGGCTGGTTGTTGGTGACAGGCATGGTGGGGCTCAGCCTTGGCTTGGCAGTATGTGACTACTAAAGAATAAGCCCCCAAATGTTGGCATGTTCTCCTAGTGTACCCCCAACAGATCAGTGAATACCCTCTTGTAAAACATGGCCAAAAACACGCATTTGTTTTGAATTCCCTGCTAACGGTTCTGAAAGGATTTGATTGCTCCTTAGTCAAAGTCGTTTATTGAAGCCATGGAAACCTGGCTAAGAAAGACACTATAGAGGATTAACTCGGGTGTCTTTTGTGCTTTCAGTCACAGTATTTATTGTTAGTTTAACATAGGCATGAAAGATAAATAAAAGCACACTAGTATTCTGGTAGAAATTAAAAGTAAAATGGCTGCTCAGGCAAGACTGTATTGTTTCACTGTTATTCTGAATTATCTACAGGTAGTATAATTAAATGTATTGTTTTACACTGGGCATGTGTATTAATAATTATGACTATAACATATTCAATTGTATAATTTATTATGGGCACATTTTGGTTATTTAAAGCTGTGATCCCCAATCCCCAGGCGGCAGACTGGTGTTAGCCCTTGGCCTGACAGGAACTGGGCCACAAAGCCGGAGGTGAGTGGCAGGTGAGCCAGCAAAGCTTCATCTGTATTTACAGCCACTCCCCATCACTTGCCATCCCCCCCAACCCTGGTCCATGGAAAAATCATCTTCCATGAAACTGGTCCCTGGTGCCAAAAAGGTTGGGGACTGCTGATTTAAAGCATATTGGTTTTAAAATGTGCTTGTTCTTGTAACAATTTCTTAAAGTATTAAATACCACATAAAAAACATATAGGCACATCCTTTCATCTAAAATTCCCCCTGGGAAAGAAAGTTTACCCAAGTGCTACTGAGATTTGCTGGGCTCTAAAGCAGAAGAGGCTGTGAGGAGGCAGATTCAAGTTGCTGAGAACACCGCTCTGTTAAAGATAGGAATCCCTGCCTCAAAGCATCGTCCCAGAGACCGACACACACACATAATATCTAGGTGGATTAATGATTTAAATGCACAAAAAGCAAAATTGTAAAACTTTTATAAGAAAGTTTAAGAAAATGTCTTATGATAACAAATTTGAGAAAGACTGGCATAAGTTGTACAAATCCTAAAGAAAAAGAGTAATAAGAATGATTGATTACATTAGAATTAAATTTCTCTATCACAAAAGATGACATAAGAAAAAGTTTAAGGACAATGTGTCTAGAACTTAGAGCATGACAATCTCTAAAAAAAGAAAAAGGGAAACAAGCCATTTTCTGCCATTTTATCTCCCTTTCAGAACACCTTTCTGAATTTTATATGGGAAAATGGTAAAAGAAAATTTTCAGGATCACTTCAATCAGAATACTTTCACTTTTCACGCCATCTAGCGGTTGGGTTGTACTTTGTCCCTTCTCTCACTGTCGCCTCCTTCCATTTCCTTATCATCTGCTAACTTCTTTCTTCCCAGTCTGCATGATTTTCTTGTTCCTACTCTAATCTTTCCTGTCTGGTCTACAGCTAAAATGAAATGTCCTGTTACGGTAAACTATATTTAGCTTAAATGAAGGAAGTTATTTCATGGGATTTTGATACTATTAATACATGATTTCTTGGCATGGATAGCAGTCTTATGACTGGTATGGTATGGTATGACTTATAACCATACCTTCTTCATCTCTTACTTGCAGAAAAAGTTCAACATCTTCTTGGATCATATTGAATGGTTTTGCAGAAAATCAATTTTTGTATTAACTGCTAACTGCTGCTGCTGTACCTTACAGTCTTTCTACAAGGCTCAAAATATTATTGCCCCAAGCACAAGGTACATAACATAAGCAAACAATAGAACGCCCTTCTGGATTTTGGTGTTTATATCCTCCTCATACACTGGAACGAGGGTCAGAAGAATTCAAATTACTTTAATGTCCTCCCAAAAGAAACCCAATACACAAAGCGAAAGAAAATTTCCAGACATGGAATGTGAATTCCCTCTTTTTATTAACATACTTTAGACAACTATACAAAAGAGACCAATTCCTAAAAAGTCAGGGAAGCAGAAAAATGACTCTACTTTGCTCCTGACTATAAACTTCCTTATTTTAAAAAAAATGATGGATTGTGCTATTTTTGGAGATAGAAAAATATGGAGGTCAAAGTTGGCCACATAACTCAGTTATTTACTCAGTCTCCCTAGAAGGAATTTTATTATGGAATTACATGTTGGAGTATGTTCAATGAATATTTTTAGAAGAGTGCAAGTTAAAACTTTAATTTTCTGATAAAAGAGATTTAGTTAGAGCATTCATACTGTACCAGTCACCAGTGGTATAAACTTGGGCTAGTTGTGTATCCTTGCTGTGTTTCAGATTCTTTGTCTATAAAATGGAGATAATAATAGCTACTTGATAGGGTTGTTATAAACATTAAATGAGATAATATATTTAAATGCTGAGAGTGAGTCTAGCAAATAGGAAATCTCCAGCAAATCTTAGCTAGATGCCAAAGAAGTGGTTGTGTTTGTGGTAGTACCAGCAGCAGGAGAAGGAAGAAGAGTATCTACTCTGCCTTTCGATTCCTGCCCCCGTCTGCTTTGCACAGCATGGGGCAGAAAGGAAACAACATAGATGCCAGCAAGATGGAGTTTCGTTTCTTGCGGAGGCCAGATTCTAATATTAAGAAAGGTGTGTGTACATGTAAAGCGGGATCTACTTTTGTGTATTTTTCCATATGGAGAGTCAGTTATTCCAGACTAACTTATTGATTGATTCATTATTTCTCCATTCATTTTTAATATTATTTATGTCATAGTCCAAGTTCTCATATGGACATAAATCTGTTTCTGGGCTTTTGATTCAGTTTCATTCTGTTTGAATTACAGTAGCCTTGGATTCAGTCCTGAAATAAATGTTTTTGCCTTTTGTATGAATTTCATGATCTGCTTATCAAATTCCATAATATAATCTGCTCAATTAAAATGTTTTTGAATTTGGGGAGAATTATTATGTGATGATATTGTATTCTTACACACGAACAAGTTATTTCTCCATTTGTTTAGGGCTTCATGTTTTTCTAAGTTTTTAAATAAAGATTTATAATATTTCCCACTAACATCTTTGCACATATTTTATTATTCCTAGGTGACATATATTTTTGTTGTTATGGATGGCATCTTATCATCATCATGGTCATCACCATCATCAGTCACAACTATTACTGACCCACAGGTCTGCCTGGCTTTCTCATGTGCCATGACTGGTTCCCTCCAGCGTTGCTGCTATGAAGAAAGTGGTTGAACAGCTCCGGCTGGAGGTTGGGCTCAACTGCATTAAGGTTTCCCAGCCAGCTGCAGACTTGAAACAATTCTGTCTGCAGAATGCCCTACATGATCCTCTGCTGATTGGAGTATCTTCGAGTACAAATCCCTTCAGACCCCAGAAAGTCTGTTCCTTTTTGTAGTAAAATGAATCTTCTAAAGGTTACCCAAACCACTTCTCATAAACCAGTGAATATTCAAGAAAGAACTAAATTTGAAGCCTGTACAAAAACTTATCCTTATAACGCATGTGCCATGCATGATATACAAAATTCTACTTTTGTCAGTACTTAACATCTACCTCTCAGAATTTTCATGAACATCTGTTTCCCAAGGGTATAATTGTTTTATATACACTGGCAACAGCATACAATAAAATACTTAGTATAAAAAAATATTATTACATATTCTGATTAACTGTTGCATTAATACCAATTCTAATAGTTTGTGTATACTCTTATATTTTCTAAGTAATAATTATATTTGTCTATCTTTATTTGTCTATCTACATTTGTCTATCTTCTTTTGAAAAGCTTCTGTTCATGTCTTTTGCCCACTTGTTAATGGGATTGTTTGGTTTTTCCTTACTGATTTGCTTGAGTTCTTTGTAGACTCTGGTTATTAGGCCTTATTGGATGTATAGCTTATGAATATTTTCTCCCATTCTGTAGGTTGTCTATTTGCTCTGTTGATTATTTCCTTAGCTGTGCAGAAGCTTTTTAATTTAATCAAGTCCCATTTATTTATTTTTGTTGTTGCTGTGATTGCCATTGGGGTCTTCTTCATAAATTCTTGACCTAGGCCAATATCTAGAAGAGTTTTTCTAACATTTTCTTCTAGAATTCTTATGGTTTCATGCTTTACATTTAAGTCTTTTATCCATCTTGAATTAATTTTTGTGAGTGGTAAGAGATATGGATCCTGTTTCATTCTTCTGCATGTGGCTATCCAATTTCCCCAGCACCATTTATTTAATAGGGCTGCTTTGACTCAGTGTATATTGTTGTCTATTTTGTCAAAGATCAGTTGGATGTATATGGATGGTTTTATCTCTGGGTTCTCTGTTCTGATCCATTGGTCTATGTCTCTATTTTTTTGCCAGTACTATGTTGCTTTGGTTACTATGGCCTTGTAGTATAGCATGAAGTCTGGTCAAGTGATGCCTCCAGATTTGTTCCTTTTGCTTACCTCGAATGTTTCTTTGTTGACTTTTCTGTCTTGATGATCTATCTAGTGCTGTGAGTGGGGTATTGCAGTCCTCCACTATTATAGTGCTGCTGTCTATCTGGAACAACTGGACACCATATGTAAATTTAAAAAAGGGGGGAACCTAGACTTTATATCTTTCACCAAAAACTTAACTCAGAATGGTTTATAAATCTCAATGTAAAATGCAAAACAATAAAACTAGAAGATAATTTGAGAAAATCTAGCTGATCTTGAGTTTGGTGATTTCCATAAGCAACACCCAAAGCACAGTCCGTGAAAGAAAAAAATGGATACATTGTATCTCATTTAAATTAAAAACTTCTCTGCAAAATACACTATTAAGAGAATGAAAAGATAAGCCATAGAGCGGGAGAGAATATTTTCAAAACACATATCCAATAAAGGAATTATATCCAAAATATACAAAGAACTCTTAAAAGTTAACATTAGTAAAGAACCCAATATTTGAAAGGGGCAGAATATCTGAATAGATACCTTTCCAAAGAATATATACAGATTATAAATAAGCATATAAAAAGATGCTCAGAGCAGAAGATTAAAGATGGCAGACAAGAAAAGCCACCAGCCAGAGT